>ML809363.1:330348-343989 GCA_009831015.1 Picea engelmannii
AAACTTCATCTATATTTGTAGGGTTAAACATAAGAATTGTGTGTCTCAAATAGCTATGCAATCCTCCAATGTATTTGAGTAAAGTTTCTTGAGAAGATAAATCTATAACCAAAATCAAAGATCTCCTAAATTCTTGAGTGTAGATTTGCACATTTTTCCCTTTACCTTGCCTAAAGTTTTTACAATCCACGATAGCTTTCTGCATGTATGCTAATGGATAAAATTCCCTTTTAATTGCAACAATAAAATCATTCCAAGAGGATAAAACTTTACCATGTTTCTTCATGTCCTCTTGAGTTTTGGCTTCCCACCATATGAGTGTTGCACCTTCCAATATAAGAGAAGAAAATTGAATCTTAGTTTCATCATCTTGTATTAGTTGTATCCTACAATACACTTCAATTTGACGAATCCAATTATCCAATTTCTCAGCATTTACCTCTCCATTTTACATAGGCAATTCAAACTTAATATCAAGCTTAAGCAAAGGAGTTTGTGGATGAATTTTACCATGTTCTTTTGGAGAATTTGGAGGTGGTTGTGAAATGGTAGAAGAAGTGGAATATGGAGGTGAAGGAAGCGGAGTGTCACCATTCCCTCCATTCCCTTTTGGAGTCTTATCATCATTACTTCATACTTGGTGAATGCCTCCTTGAAGCTTGAGGTGATTGAATGCTTATCCTTCTTGAAAGTTGAGAACTTGGCTCTACAAGTTTCCCTTCTCCTCTTGTGAGATTCAACCTTGTAAGAATCACAAAACAAAACACTTGCAAAAAAATCAAACCTTAAAAAACCTTTTCTATGATACCAATTTGATCTACTTCTTACAAGGCATCAAAATAAGCACATAACACGACAAAATGATAAAGGAGTTCACTCCTCTCTTGGGCTACATCTCTTGGTCTAGCTTCTAATGGATCATTTTCATTATATGCTCAAAATTGTTAAAACAATGCTTTACAATGCTCATAATGCAAAATAGATGGCTCCAACGACTCCAGAATGTCCAAAAACCCCTAGATGGGCTCTTTTTGCACCTAGTTTGGCCAAAACTTGAAGAAAATACCCTTCCTGGAAGTTTTTCCCCAATACTTGATGTCTCTGCTCGCCAAAATGCACCCACAATAATCCAAAACTCGTCCTTTGTGTGCTTCTCTATCCAAAAACCTAGCTCTTGCAACCACACATAGTCGGGTGCGAAATTGTTGCATCATTAGCGAATTAGCACCTTAACTGTCGGAGGTGTCGGTCATATGGGCCATGTGGCCAGGGTGTTGGGCTAACTACCCGCACACCAGCTAGTCCTTTCATAATGTCTGTGCCCTGGACAGGTGGCTTGGTGTTGGTGTGTGACCATGGGCTGGGCCTAAGCTCCGACCCTTTCTTTCCATCAAATGAACCATATTGAAAACTTAAATAGTTTATTTGGCGTTATAGAGTGAGAAACATCCAGTAGGCAGGCTAGTTGTTTGGCCTACACGCTCTTCCATACACCCCCAGAGCTCAAGGGTTCAACCCTCATGGAGTCCAACCAACATTTTACTACAATGAATTGGTGCCACATGGCATCCTGACATTGGGCCATGTCAATGTACAACCACCACCACTAATTCCACATGTCATCACATGATTGACCCACATGATCACTTTCCAACTTACCTTTCCATGTTAGCAGCCCATTCACCCTACCAAGTGTCCATGCCATGTTAGTTGTATGGTCGTACAGACTGTACAGTCAGCTGCCACGTCAGCTATATGGACTGTACAGTAAGTGAATTTTTCTTGTTTGGGAAAATGAATAGAACACCATATATTTTCCATGCGGACTCTATTTGAGCCCATTCAAGTTGCGTTGGGATCGTGAGGACAATATCTACACAATGAACCCATTTTCGAGCAATTTTGAACACTTTGATTTTTTAGCATTTCTTTTTATCCCCTGGATCAATCATTGATCTGGATTTATGAGAAGAATGAAATGAAAACATAGATCTATAATATCAACACAGTGAATAATAATAGAGATACAGTAAAACTTGACTTCTATTAATAAGAAATATGTTGAAACTGTAAAATGTAGACTGAAACAAGCTTGCTAGAATGGTGGCAGCTTATCTCTGAGAAGATATGTGATGGATATGCTCATTCGCAAGAAGATGAGTACAATGAGGCTCCAAAATCCTTTTTACAACAAAAATGAATGCCAAAACCATAGACATCCAAAACATAACCCTAGCAGATGAAGCGCCAAAATTCATGTGGGCCCCGTTGGGGTAAATTGGTACATCAACTTCCTGGGGTCGTAACTTTTTCATACGATCTTTGTTTGGGTCATTCGATACCTCTTTGGAAAGGTCTATCTGAGAAGTACAACTTTCACTAGAAGTTGGGGAATATCAATAACAACCCCTGGTCCCCCAAAAGTCCAAAAAAACATCATTTAGGGCCTCAAAATGGCCCCGGAAGTTCGGGACTCGAAAATCTAGAAAAAAAATGCCAAGATGAAAGTTGTATGTGAGCTAGATGGAAGAGGTGGGTGGCTATCGATATCCACCTGGATATTTTCCACACTTCATCCTTTTCTTTCCCCCACCTTTTGGGATTTTCAGGTGTATTGAACCAAGAAGGGATTGTACCTCATTTCATGGGAAGAAGGGGTTGAAGGCCTAGAGGTAAATGTATCTGGAAAAATATAAAATCCAAATCATAACCTTCTATATGCTCACCCAAATAAGTCTTGAGAACAATGAAACATTTCTCCTAAAAGAATTTGAAGACCTGCATAAGTAAACTCGCATTATATAGATGTCTTGCTTATTGAGGTGTGTACACTTATGCAATGTTCATTTCTTTCCATGCATACGACACTCTGTGTACCTCTAGCTTCAGGTTATGTTGCGGTACTGATCTGGGATATTTTCATCGATTGAATTATAAATAATTTCATTAACTGAGGATAAATTAAAGTGCACCATTAAAGAAGGAAAAACTCAATTCTGAAGAGACATAAGCATCAAATATGAACATAAAGAACTTGATAATGGAGTTCGTCCCTGTTGGACTACGCCTCTAGGTCCTACTCTCAAATGGGTAGGCTCTTTCATTAACTCAACAAAATAATTTTGCAAAATACATAAGCATACCTCATTCTGAAATCAAGCTGCATAAATAATGCTCAGATCATAAAACAGACAACACCATTGAATTTGTGTCATCGAATTACCCAAAAATGATTGTCTCCACGCCTCGATCTGACTCTGATCCGTATTTTATGAGCAGAACGAAATGACTATAGATTATTAACAGATGCTTAACATAGAATAATAGAGATACAATAAATCTAGTTTTCTATTCAATAAGGAAATAAGCGGAAACTATAAAATGCAACGGAAAACAAGCTTGTTGGAATGTTGGCGGCTTATCTCTGAGAAGAGATGGGACGGTTGCGCTCATTCGCAAGAAGATGATTACAATGAGGCTCTGAAGGCCTTTTTAAAATAAAAAGGAGTGTCAAAAACCCTAGACATCCAAAAACCTAACCCTAGGAGATGAAGCGCCAAAAGTCATGTGGGCCCTGTTTGGGTAAGTTAGTACATCAACTTCCTGGAGTCATAACTTTTGCATACGATCTATGTTTTAGGCGTACCATAGCCCGTTGGAAAGATCTATCTGAGGACTACACCAATTGACAAAAATTTCATGATGAAATATTTTGTCAGAAACATACCCAAAAAAAACGTCGTTTAGGGCCTCAAAACGGCTCCAGAAGTTTAGGACCCGAAAAACTACTAAAAATAGTAAATTACCAAAATTGCCAGAAAGTTGTTTTGAGCCAGCTGGAAGAGGTGGGTGGCCACTGATATCCACTTGGTTCAATCCTCCTTCCTTAGGAACAATGGTCTCCATTGCGTTGAGTTCCCCCATCAGATGAGGAAATTTCTGCTGAATTTGGCCCCGGGTGAGCCACTTGCCTTGGTGCAGGAGTTGCCCTGCTTTGACGACTCAATAAAGCTGGATCCTTTGTTGTCGAGTGACATTGATCTATGTGTCCACAATATGATCATCAGATGCCTATTGTATGCAGTCGGGGTTGAGCTCTTTTGGTGTCAGTTGTTCTACTACGTCTGAGGTGTCCAATAATGGTGGGAAATAAGACCAAAGGAGGTCCACGTTGAACACTGGGTGCAAGCCAAGGAAAGGAGGAATGTTGAGCTCAAAAGAATTATCCCCCATAGCCTTGGTGTTGGTGTATGACCCATAACGGAGTGGCCGAAGCTTCTGATGGGGTGCCATAAGGCGTTCTTTCTTCAAGTGCAACCAAAATTTGTTGCCCACCTAAAACTTATGTGGCGCCCGATGTTGATCATGGCGTTGCTTGTACTTTTCATTGGACTTCTGTAGGATATCCTAAAATTGTTGGCAGATGTGATGGATCCTCTCAATGAACCGGGTGGGTTTTTCAGCTTCAGTTGGAGCAGGAGATGAGTCAGTCGAGGTGACCGCAAGGGGAAGTGCAACATCTATGGGACCCAATGGTTGGAATCCCAACCCCACCTGAAAGGGGTTCTGGTCGGTTGAGATATGCAGGGATCGATTGTATCTATGCTAGAAATAGGGAAGACTCTCATCCCATGTGTTATGGTGCTTGGAATTATACATGCGCAAAATATGCACGATCATTTGATTTAAGACCTCGGTTTGGCCATCTTTTTGGGGGTGGAAGGTCGTGGATTTGGTGAGCTTGGTGTCCAGCAATGACCAGAGGCTCGACCAAAATGTGCTGAGAAATCATCTATCCCAATCCGAGACAATGGTTTGTGGGATTCAAAAATGTACCCAGACTCGTTCAAAGAAGAGCTTGGCAGTGGCTTCTGTTCTGATGCTCTTCTTGCAGGCAACCAGAATCACCATCTCAGAAAAGTGATCAACAACCACAAAAACACAGTCATTTCCCCGCTTGGTGGACGAGAGGCCCGACATGTACTCCATTGAGATGGATTCCCATGGCCTGTCAGGAGTAGGAAGAGGGGTGTACATGCCATGTTTCTTAGTGGTCAGTTTGGCAATAGCGCAGGCAGTGCAGGACTTGATATACTTGTTGACCTCTTGTCGAAGTTTCGGCCAGTAGAAATGTTTATGTAGCATCACCACTGTCTTTTAGACATCGAAGTTTCCTACTACCTGACTGTAGTGGGCTTCCCGGATCATCTTCACTCGCTCGCTTGATGGAACATAGATATGGCCCAGGCGACACAACAACCCATCCTGAAGATGGAAATTATCGACAACTGTGTTTGCACCCAACATTTGGTAGGTGGTGGCGAAGTCTGGGTCTGTCTCATAGAGTTGGGGCCATCCAAAGGTATCATGGCCACAAGAGTCCAGCATCGTGGTGGGTGTCACGACTGGCAGTCTACTGAGGAAATCAACGACAAAGTTGGTGCTTCATGTTTTATACTTGATGTTGAGGTGGAATTGTTGTAAGTATGTGGACCACTTTTGATGGCGGTTATTTTGTAATTTTCCTTGTGTCTGCATGAACTGCAGTGGCTTATGATCAGTGTGGATGACTCTCTCCTTCCAAAGAATGTAATGTATCCACTAGCGACAGGCTTTCACAATGGAGTGCATTTCTTTGTCGTAATTAGGGTACTTACAGACAACATCTGATAGTGTCTCACTATGATAGGCCACATGGGTGGTCATGATGAGTGAGAACAGTGCCCACAACATATTCTGAAGCATTTGTCTCAATCTCAAAGGGTTTTTGTAGGTCTGGTAGTGAAAGTACCGGGGATGAGAATAAGCGCTACTTCAAATCATTGAACGCTTGTTGTTGGGACCGGCCCCACGAAAATTTTTCCTTACCACCACCCCTGGTTATTTGGCTGAGGGCCCATGCAATATGGGAGAATCCGAACACGAACCTGCGGTAAAAATTGGCAAGGCCCAAGAATATTTGAAGCTCAGTGAGTGTGGTTGGGGCTGGCCAGTCACGGATGACTTGGATCTTTGTTGGATCCACGTGTATGCCATGTTGATCAACGATGTATCCCAGGTAATGGACCTTGTCCATGTCAAAGGAGCATTTTTCCAAGTTGGTGTATAGCTTGTGTTGTCGTAGGGTGTGCAGAACCTGTTGAATATGCTGCAAGTGTTCTCCCCAAGTCTTCTTTAAATGAGAATGTCATCCAAATACACCACTACAAAATTATTGGTGAATGGTCGCAGGATATTTTCCATCATCCTCATGAAAGTGGCTGGAGCATTTTTCAAACCAAAGGGCATGTCCAACCATTCAAAAAGGCCTTCCTTCGACTTGAAGGCAGTCTTCCATACATCTGTCTTTTCTATTGGGACCTGGTGGTAGCCAGACTTCAGATCAATCTTACTGAAGTATTTGGCCCCCGTGAGTTGATCAAAAAGGTCGTATATTTGGGGAATTGGGTATCGGTTTCTGACTGTGATTTTATTTAGGGCCCAGTAATCAATGTAGAGTAGTCGGGTTCTATATTCTTTTGTACCAGCACAATTGGGCTCCTGCAAGGTGATGATCTGGGACGGATGTGCCCCTTGTGGAGAATTTCTTGGATATGTCACTTGATCTCCTCATTCTCTAACATAGAGCGGAGATAGACTCTCCCATTGGGCAGCGGTGCTCCGGGGGTCAGATCGATCGGGTGCTTGATCTGACAGTGCAGAGGTACCCCAGTAGGTGAGGAGAAGATATCTGAGTATTCTTCAACAAACTTATCTACTTGTTTTTGTTGTGTGGAGAGGTCGGTCGCAGAGACCCTGGATGTGGCTGTGATATTTCACTCATTCCGAGAGAAAATCACAAAGAAGACAAACTTCCCCTTCTGAGAGATGACCTTCCTACATTGCTTGGCAGAGATCAAGGAAATAGCACTAGGTGGGACTACCTCAGGCATCCTGTACAATTTCCTGTTCAAAGTAATAATAACACTACAAGGCCTAGACTCATATACAGCATGACGTTTCCATAAATAAGGTTGGCCCAAAAGAACATCACAAACCTCGAGAGGAGCAACATCACACAATACCTCGTCTTTGAAGGGCTTGATCTCGTACAATAGTCGGCATTGTTGGTTGACGCAAAGATCGCTTCCTTGGTGGATTCATCCAATGGTGTAGGGTTGTGGGTGCGGCGTTTTCGACAGGGCCAGCCACTTGATAACCTATGCTGATATGATGTTCTTCTCGCTACCACTATCAACAATGAAGTGCAACGAGGTGTCTTTTATCCACATCTGTGAATGGAAGAGGCGCTCTCTTTCTTCTAACTCGTATGGTTCATCAGGATGGAGCTTGGTGCTAGAAAAGGTGGCACTGGGTTCCGCATCGATGATTCGTCTTCCCCTTTCTAGTTTTGACTCAGAGTCAGAACCCGCATCTGATTCAGAGGCTTTCACTTCATCCACCAGTGACAGCTTTTAGTGGCAATCGGCAGTGTTATGCCAAGGGCTCTTATGGAAGTCACACCACTTCCCGGTATCTTTCTTTGTCTTTTTGGTGTCGTTCTTTTCTTGCGGCTTGGACTAGTTTTCTTGATACTGTCCATCTTTGCTATGTCCTTTTTTCTGTGGGTTGGGGCCGCCCTTTCCTAGATTTTGTTGTGAGGGGTTCCTGGGCCCAAATTCTCGCGTCTTCTATTTGAGCTTCTGTTCGATTTTGACAGCATATCGGTAGGCTGCGCCCAAGGATGAGATGTCTAGAAATTCCATTTTGGTCTGGATGTATCTATGCATAGCACAACGAAACTTGAGCAACAAATGTCGCTATGAATCTTTGATACCCAGCTTGGTGTGCAAAGTATGGAATCTATTTGTGAACTCTGGCACTGCTTGGTCTCTGTCTTGCCGCAGTGTGGTCCATTGGTATACAAGTCGTCATAACTTCCAATAGGGTAGTATTGTTCCATAATAGCATCCTTGAAGGATTCCCAGGTGGTCGTGACTATAAATAACAAGGGTTCCTTTGTTTCCTTTTGCTCACAGAAATTTTCCCACCAATCTTTGACATGGGGAACAGCTTTGAGGAGCGCAAAAGTAATCTTTTTCTCTATTTGAAAAGTTATGGATGGAAAAATACCATTCTAGTAGATTCAACCACTTTTCTACACCATCTATGTCTATCTAAACTTCAAATACAGGAATATCAAAGTTTATGTGTACCTTGAAGGGGGCGGCACCTCTGCTCGAAGAAGATGTGTCACTTGTTGGTAGTCGTCGAAGGATTTGCGCAAAACTATCCATCATCTTGTTCCTTCGTTGCATGAGGGATTCCTCAAGCAACATTTTGAAAGGATCTCCTATCCCATCATCTTTCTTTTCTCCTTCCATGAGAGGTCACTTGGGCATGCGAGCACTTAGGTCCTCAAGAGAAACAAGCTTGAGACCTAATTCTTTGTACTCTGACCTCGTTGGGGACATGCATTAAGACGACAAGGAGTAGACTAATCTGATACCACTGATCCAGATTTTATGAGTAGAATGAAATGACTACAGATTATTAACAGATGATTAACACAAAATAACAGAGATACAGTAAAACCGGTTTTCTATTCAATAAGTAAATAAGCGGAAACTGTAAAATGCAGCGAAAAACAAGCTTGTTGGAATGGTGGCGACTTATCTCTGAGAAGATATGTGACGATTACGCTCATTCGCAAGAAGATGATTACAATGAGGCTCTGAAGGTCTTTTTACAATAAACAAGAGTGTCAAAAACCCTAAACCTAACCCTAGGAGATGAAGCGCCAAAAGTCATGTGGGCCCCGTTTGGGTAAGTTAGTACATCAACTTCATGGGGTCATAACTTTTGCATACGATCTTCGTTTTAAGCTTACGGTAGCCCGTTGGAAACATCTATCTGAGGACTACAACAGTTGGCAAAAATTTGATGATGAATTTTTACAACATTAACCTACCCAAAAAAAATGTCGTTTAGAGCCTCAAAGCGGCTTCGGAAGTTCAGGACCCGAAAAACTACTAAAAATAGTAAATTACCAAAATTGCTAGAAAATTGTTTTGAGCCAGTTGGAAGAGGTGGGTGGCCACCGATATCCACCTAGAGAAAACTCTGGCACTCCCAGGCCCAAGAATAAATTTGACTTGGTTTTTGTGCCCTTATGCAACCTGCAATTAATGACTCGAATGCATAGAAATGCATGCCCAAGGTCGTACCGTATGCACGCCTTCCTCCCAGGGCTGGACGGACTTAACATTTAAGTAATATCTGTAGGCGTTGATAATAATGAAGGTCGTTGGCCTGTTGGTTTGGTTGTGAATGTAAAGGTGTATAGTGGGGAGGAGGTCCCGGGGTCAAACCCATGGGGCTCCCCCTTTTGGTTTTAATTCATTGTAATATATATATATAATACAAAGTTGTTCCGCCAATTTTGGCGGTGGCGCTATCCATATCTCCAACGGTTAGAACACGGAAAGGTTTGGCATGGTCCTCCAAATTTGGCAGACCCACCAAACTTTTAATTTTTTTTCAAAACTTTCTCATGGGCTGTCATTGTGCTTTTCTCGCCTGCCATGTGGCAGCCTCTGATTGGGCCACATGGAAACCTCCCACTGGGCCACGTCATCCTTTGCCATGTCAGTGCCACATTAGCATGCCACATCATTGTGCCATGTCATCGTATAGATTTCCACGTGGCATAATCCTATTGGTCCACGGATCAGCCTGAAAGTGCCAAAACTGGGTGACACATGGCATCCTATGGTGTTGCCACGTCACCATGTTGACATCATTCTGATGTCAGTATGACATGTGTCACATTCTACTCATGCCATGTGTGTTGTACAGATGATGATGTCATTTGTATGGATGCTAACGTCAATAGTACGGATGCTGACTCATCCCCTGCTGACTTGGCTAGGTTGACAAAACTTTGACCACGAATATCTTTCAATCTGTAACTCCATTTGACGAGTCGTTTGCGCCATTAGAAATACTGTGACGCGCTCTTCACGATAATGTCATTTTCACTGATTTTGGGGAACTTTGAATATTTACCCTTTCTTTGTTTGTTGAGTCCATTCTGATCGTCATGAGTTGCTTCTACGAGTTCCAAGTTGTTCTTAGCCTTCTCTGGATCCTTTTTGGATCATGCCTTCCCACTGAAATATTTTCAGACCACCAAAATATTTCATCAATCAACAGGTAAGTGAGGGAAGAATCCCCTCACTTTGTCCTTTTCAATCCACTTTGCCTTGCTTGGATGTGTGCCCTTTAAGCCTACTCGAAGATAATAAACATCACCCCTGTGTGAAGTCCTCGTCCTTGTGTCCAGAATGATATATTCCTGTAACTCATCCAAGTACTCATGTGCAAACTCACCAACTGAAGGTATTCAAACTTCCTCATCCTGATCCATTATTATGGGAGGCTCAAAAAGTTTCATCAAGTTCTCGACGTTCATAACTGAGTAAATCAGCATATAAGGTGGAAGATCCAGATGAAAAGCATTGGTGTCTCTTTTCTCCAAGATAGTGAAGGGTCCATAATGAATGGGCTTGAGTTTCTTGCCTTCACCCTGCAATATCTCCTTGTTGATGTGAATCCATACCCGGTCTCAAACTTGGAACTAATGATCAACCTTGTGCTTGTCATGTCGAGCTTTATACTATGCTTGACTCTTCTCCAATTGTTCCATGACTGCCTGGTGCACCTGTTGGATCCTCTGGATAAACTTGAGAGATCTATCCTATGTCCGTTCTTCGTTCACATCGGCATCTCCCATACATCAAGTCCAAAGGAACCTTGGGTAGGTACCCAAAACATGTCTCAAAAGTTGAACTCTAAGTGGATGAATGTAAATCTCAGTTGTAAGCATGATGTACATAGGGTATATGTTCATCCCATAACTTGGGATGCTTGTTGCAGTAGCCTCAAAGCAAAAGTACCAATGTTATATTTACCACCTCTGTTTGTTTGTCGGTCTATGGATGGAAAGCAGTGCTCCTCTTCAATTTGGTGTCCATCATTCTCCATAAGCTAGTCCAAAATTCCCCAAGGAATTGAGTATCTCAATCCGAGACAATGGTTGTGGGTAACCCAAAGTGAACCCAAACATGTTGAAAGAAGAGATTAGCAGTCTACTTAGTAGTGATCTTCTTTTTACATGGAATCAAGATACACATATTGATGAACCTATCCACTACAACATACAAATAGTCATGACCCCCTTTGGTCATTAGTAAACCCCCTACAAAATCCATGGAGATACTTTCCCATGGATGGGATGGAACAGGAAGTGGTGATTATAGCCCCAGTTTTCTATTAGTGGGCTTACAAGTAGAACACATCACACACCCCTTTACATATTTAGTTACAATTTCTTTCATTTGAGGCCAGTAACAAAACCTCTGCAAATGAGCCATAGTTTTTCCTGCCCCAAAATTCCCAAACACAAGAGAAGTGTGAGCTTCTCGTATTACATGGACTCGTTCACTTGTAGGAATACATAGCTTTCCAAGATGGTAGAGTAGTTTTCCCTATAGACAATAGTTCTTTACCTATGCACCATGGGTTAGCTTCTCATATACTTCTTTAAAATCTTCATCAATGGCATATTGTTCTACATAGTTGTTAGGGTCCTAACCCGCACATAGGTAGAACAATATATTCATATGTAATAAAGGTCAATATTAATAAGGCCTTTCAATAAAATAGAATAAGGCAAATGTAAGAAGACCTAATAGAAGCTTCCGCTTCTAGAAGGATCTTCCTCTAAATGCTTCGTCTTAGTATAAATAGGAGTCGAGGGTATGAGAACCCTATCTTGGATATTATTGTAATAGAGCGCTACTCAATTGGAGGTTGCCCCCTCGAAGAGGCCTGTGAACATTTCTTTCAGAATCAAAGTGTTATTTCTGTTGTTGTTCTTATATCATTTCAGTTCTATTGCAGTGATTGTTCTGGTTATATTGTTGTTACTCTTCCATTTCTAGCATTTTATTTATGTTCTGCATACTTTTTATATCTGGTATATCACAAGTGGTATCAAAGCACTTTCCTTGGCAAAAAGTGTGGGTTAAATTATTTTTTTCAGGGTAGAGACGTATTATGGCATCTTTAAGCCACAGAGATCTATTGTTACGTGCATAAACCCGTGGTTGAGGGATTCATACACGCAGGAAATACAAGTGGTACTTAAGCAAACATTTGTTGGCCACCCTTGTAACCCATGTTGGTACACCTTCGAGTGGTAGCGCATCAGAAAACACCTGTGTACGAATCGGCCTAGATTACCTAAAGCCCTCTTTAGATAAACCGATCGGTCGCCTGACTGCTATAGTGTCACCGAGAACAACACTCGGGAAGATACTCTCTAGTACCTAGGTAGTCAGGTAGTATAGCTAAGGGTATAGTCCATCCTCTTTATTTAGTGCCCTGAGATATAGGGCCGAGTACCACTGTTGGACCCCACACGTATATCAGAGAGCTATAGCATAGGGCAAACTCTTGTCTGTAGAACCCTTGAATACATAACCCTTGGGGACATAAACATAAACAAATTAAAACAGAAAAGATCTATTGTCGTGCAACTGTGTTCGGGTTGCCAAGTAAATACACATTTCTTTCTGGTTAAGCGTTTGAGTATTTTCTCTCTGCAATATTTTTCAGACCGAAGTATAACTCCGCAGGTGTAAAAAAAAAAAAAAACTGGAAAATTTTTCACCATTATTTGAGACCTATTCCATTGGATTCATCTCTTCTCCCTTATCACATTCATCCATATCATTTTTTGGAAAAAAATTTGACCCCGCTCGCTCCTTTTCAGTTCCCCCATCCTCATGGCCCATACCCGTAGCCAAGACTTGGAAGCTCGCTTCAACACCTTGCAATCTGGTCTCATCGAAACCGAACAAGAAGTGAAACAACTCAGTGCCAATGTTGCAGCCATCAATACCACCATGCAGTCCTCAATGGAGGAAATCAAACAACACTTCACCACCCAACTTGAATCAGTCTTTTTGGCACTCTGCACCAAACTGCATATCCCTACAAATAACCCTTCATCTTCCTCACCTCCACATCCTGAAGGTGACCATTCCTCTCATTCCAATAACTATCAGAACCATCACTTTCAACGTGACCTATGCCTGCCGCGGGTAGATGTGACCAAATTTGATGGCTCGGACCCCACTGGTTGGGTAACCCAAAAGGAACATTATTTCTCTTTATACATCATTATAGATGACTTGGACAAACTCTAGTATGGTGTTCTCCATCTAGATCAAGAACGGTGGCAATGGAGAAAAACCTCTCATCAAGGGTATATTGCTTGGACACACTTTGTGGCAGAGCTTTATGAACGCTTTGACACTGACACCAACCATTTGGGTCATTTGAAAAAGTTGAAACAATTAGGAACAATGGAAGACTTTATAGCTGCATTTGAGCGCCTGGCTTTTAGAACAGAGGGCATGTCTGATGCCTTTTTCCGAGAGTGTTTTATCAGTGGCCTCAAGGATGAGATTCAGGCCCATGTCCTCATGGCTCAGCCTCAGAGTTGGGTGGAGGCTACTAAAAGAGATAAAGAAACACAATAGGTTGTATCTTCTCAAAACTGAAAACCATCCTTTGTCCCTCACCCTAAACCAG
>ML809364.1:22183-38189 GCA_009831015.1 Picea engelmannii
CCACCATTCTAGCGAGTCTTTCACTCTGTATTTTTACAGTCTCTGTACATTTCTTTCATTAATAGAAATCGTGTATTACTGTATCTCTGTGTTTATGGTTGCATCTCTGATATATCTTTGTTATATTATTCGATATACGCGATATCTCTGTGCATTTCTTTATTATATTTCCGCTCTCATTTCGTGCCGAAAATAATCCGGATCACTCTCTCATGCTCTCTCATGTGTAAATCTTGCTACAAGTATTTGTAGCAACATTTTGGTGGATAATAAAGGAATCTTTGGAGAATCTATGGTGTGCATTGGGAGTCTTCTTGGTGTCTCCATCTTATTTTTGTGAGGTGATATATTTCCATTTATTTTGTATTTGCTTTTACTAGTTTCTACTTGGAGACTTAAGCAAAGTATTTTTCTTGGGTGCTATTGGTAGTAGTATTGCTATTGATCTTGTGGTAGTTTCTTAATAAGTTTGGAAAGTATTTTGCAAGCTTCTTTGGATGCTCTCACCTCCTTGTTTCCTTGTGTAGCAAAGGCAAGCCTTTTGGGGATTCACTAAGGGATTGAGGGATTGGCTTTAGAGTGGAAAGCCAACACTTTTAATCATTCCAAAGTTTCAAGTTTATCTAACTTTCTTTTCTTCTTCTTTCTCATTTCCACATATTGTTATGATATAGAATAGGTATCAAAGTTCTCATTATCATTCAAGTTTTCATTTAAATTTATTTCTTATTGGGCCAATCAATTTAACAAGTTTCATGTTTTTGTAGCATACTTTTAGAGAATATCCTTTGATATATTTTATGCAGATTTTTATCATCAAGGGAGAGTTGCTACAAGTGTTTTAACCCCAAAGGCCTCCAAAGGGCATTTTCAAGTTGGACATCAAGTCCCCCTCCTTCCTACTCTTCTAAAATTTTTGTAATCCACCCTTGAGAGTCTTTGGGGTGTGCTTTCTTTCAAGATAACATCAAAAATTTGATATTGTAATAGAGTAGATTTGCTTTCTTGCTTTTCATTTTTACACCCACCTTGGCCACAAAGGTAGGCATTGCGCCTCCACTTGTGCCATTGTTGTGGGGTTTGCATTTTATTTTCAAGTCATTTTCCATTTTTTTAATAATACCCAACTTGGCCAAAAGGTAGGCATTGTGCCTCCACACGTGCCATTGTTGTGGATGTTCTTCTTTCAAGTCATTTTAATTCTTTCAAGTAATCCTAATTTTTAATTCTTTATTTACACCCACTTTGGCCAAAAGGTAAGCATTGTGCCTCCACATGTGCCATTGTTGTGGGGTTGTTATTTCATTAATTTTTTAAAGCAAACTACAAACTAATTTCATTTATTCTTTAAAGCAAACTAATAAAACATTTCAATTCATTTATTTTGCCCCACCTTGCAAGAAAGTGGCATAAGCCATCCTTGCAATAACGGAAGGCTTGTTTAATTTTAAAATCATTGCTAAAGTAATCTTGTTTGTTCTCCATTTTTTCCTCGTATTCTCTCCCCTTGCCACTTGTTGGATCCTGGGTGACAAGAAAAAGCAAAGATTGGAGGTTTAGTAATTAGGCATCCAACCACTTATTGTTTTAACCATCGAAAAAAAGGCTTGTGGAAGATACTTGGGGTGCTAGGCTTGTGGAAGATACTTGGGGTGCTAGGTCAGGGATGATCTCACGACACTAGGTGTCCCCCGGGTTGAGTACCTTGCTCTTTGGATTTGACCTGTGGAGCTAGGGTAAGGCCTTGTTTGCCTTACCTATTGAGCACCCAACACTTCCTTTTGGTTGAGAGGATAACGGTTTTGGGGTAGTCACATAGTTTAGGCTTCAATTTATCACATCTAATCCGCCTAATCAAAGAGAGACCTAAAATCTATTAAAATTAAGCTACACCCCACTATTTTCACAACACTTGCAATATCACTTTCCCAACAATTTATCTCACAACATAGCATCTCAATTTCATTTTTCAAGCAATCTCAAAGTTCTGTGATTTATTTTCCAAGCAAGTCAACTTCAAGCAAGTTTACCTTCAAGTTTTGCAATCACATTTTAAGGCAATTTACTTTTCATCTATTTTGACATTTCAAACAACACCTTTCATTGTGGATATCTCATGTTCATTGGTATAAAATCTAGTTTCTCCTTTGTATAGTTGTATTATCATTTATTTGATTATTCTTTTTCATCATAAATTTCACCTTTGACATGCTTCAATTGTTTCATTTATAAATTAATGTTAGTTGAATGTTTCATTATCTAATTATTCATTATTTCCTTTGTATGTTTGTGTAATAATCTAACTCATCATTTTCATTGTAAGCTAACTTGCCCTATTCAATTTGTACATTTCACTTTGTAATTATCTCAATTGTAAAGTAATATCTTGTTGTATCCTATAGCATTGTTTATTTCTTGTATAATTCTTTTGTTGTATAATCTAATTGACTCCATTACCCAACCTTAGGCACTAGTCTTAGCTGACCTTAGGGAAAGGTTTGATTTTCATTAAAAGATTTGCATTTGCATTGTTGCTTGCCATATAGGCTAGCTTCCCCTTACTTTTAACAAACTAAAATTAACTCCTAGAATTCATCTAATAATTCACATAGTAACTCGGGTCTACCCCCCTTGGCTTCCCTAGGAGTAAGCCTAGACGGAAGAGGTTCAAGTCAAAGTGACAACGTGGGATTTGAACCTAGGCATTGTGCCTCCAAGGACACACTAAGTGAGCAGGACTTAGCTCATGTTTGCAAGTGTGTATAAGGACGACAACATCTTTGGTTCCGTTGCCAAGGATAAGTCTTTTATTCTTGGTCTAAATGACTTAACTTTAATTTATTCTTTAAGAACTAAGTAATAACTTTTTTCCCTAAAAAATTTTAAAAAACTTGGTCGTGTATTTCGATATTGCTTAATTTCCAAGTGGTGACTCCATTGAATAATTTTGTGAGGTACCCTACTAGGAGTAACCCGCAAGGGTTGGTGGATGCTCTTCCTGAACCTGAAAGGATGTATAGGAGGAGAGTAAACATATTAGTTCCTCGTAGGCTCCTTGATAGTCTTGAAGAAGAAGCAATCTCTGACATACATCACTTGTTTTCAGATAATAATCAACCAATTGTTAATACTCCCACTAATAATCCTAACGTAATCATGAATATGTTTTTGAGGCCTTTGAATTTTGCAGCAATCCAAGGGGCTCCTCACACGGTTCCTGAAAAGGCCATTGATAGGTTGTCGTGTTTTCAAGGGAATAATGTTGTCAGTGTTCGCTCTCACATCCTGAATTTTAATATATGTGTCTCGTGGTATTGTAATGGTCACAATGAAGAGGATGTTAAGATGACATTATTTGTGTACTCTTTAGAGGGGGATGCTGCAGAGTGGTTTTCAGAGTTTGATCCTGACAAGTTTAGCACCCTAGATGAAATATTGACAGAATTCAAGAAAAGGTGGGGTGACCAAAGAGAAAACCGATTTTTACTAGCTACCCTTAGTTCAAGTCATAAAAAAGAAAATGAGACAATGGATGAATTTAATAAGAAATTTAATGACTTGGTGAAAAGTCTCCCTCAAGAAATAACGCCTTCTGAAACTGCAATTTTGATCTACTATATGGAATATTTTGAGGGGAAATGAGATATGCACTAAGGGATAAGGATCCTCAAACACTTAAGGATGCACAAGTTATGGCTGTGAGGATTGATAAAAATATGCATGAAGCTAGGAAATCTAATATTCCTGGTTTTACTAGAGGATCTTCTTCCCAACCTTATGATGAGAAGAAAAAGAAAGTTGAGAATCAAGGATCTTCTAATGATGGCATTAAGGAACTCACTCAATTGATTAAATAAATGGAGCTTAATCATGCTAATCAGATTAAGCAAATGGAGATTAACCAAGCCAATCAAAAGAATGCCATGCAAAATAGGTTGATAGCCATGGAAAGGGGTCAAGCTAGTAGGCCCCAACATAGGCCAAATGATAAAAGGCCTAAGAAACCTCCTCCCCAAGATCAAAGGCCACCAAATCCATTCGAATCCACTAACTTGGTTGATCACCAAGCTATTCTTTATTGTAGACCTTGTGGACAATTTCATGAGGAATCCACTTGCCAAGTCTTTCTTAAAGTTTGTGATGAAATGGGACCTTATAGATCAGAAAATGAACAAATAAACATGTGTTGTCGAAAATATAATGTTGGCATGGATGAATGGATGGAAATGACCGAGTATAATGAGGATGTAAATTGTATGAATAATGTGGTGGATAAGGCAACATAAAAGTTTGGTCCTAAGCCTACACCACAACAAGTGTCAGAAATGGCTAGATATAGGGGCATTACCTATCAAAGAAATGGAAACAATAATCAAGATAGACCTCAAGCAAGTGTTTTGGGAATGCCCCCTCCCCCTCCTAAAACAACTGTTCACACAAGTTCATAATTAAATATTGACCTAGGAGGGTGGCTCAATAATGCAAAGATGTTGGTACCTGTGTCAGAAATTATGAATATTCCTTCTCAGAGGGAGAAACTACTCAAAGCTATAGAAAATCCTTCTCATAACATAGTAGACAGGCCACTAGTAGTAGCTTACCAGGATGCACCTGTTATCTTGCAGAATATGGATAGGGGAAATGAAAAGAATAGACCATTTTACTTATCCTTGCTTATGAATGATTTTATTCTACACAATTGTATGCTTGACTCAGGAGGTAGTTCAAATGTTATGACTAAGAAAGTAATGGAACAATTAAATTTAAGGATATCTAGACCTTATCATAACATTTGTGCTATTGATAGCAAGACAATTCAAGTGCATGGTTTAATTAAAGGATTACAAGTACACTTGGCTGCATTCCCGAACATTATGATAGAAATGGACATTGTTGTAATTGATGTGCCTGATGCTTGGGGTATGTTGCTTTCTAGAAAGACAGCTGCAAATTTAGGTGGTAACTTGCAAATGGATTTAACTTATGCCACCATTCCAACTCCTAATGGTTCCATGTTTAGATTGAATAGAGAATTGGAAAGAAAATATCATGTTGAAGATCCTAGGAAGAAGGATAACGAAGTTGTGTATCATGAAGTAGAGATGGGATGTTATGAAATAGGATCTAATTCTCTAGCATCTACCAGGATGAAGCGTAAAGATGAACTCCCAAATGTTTGTAATGTTTGGGACACCATGGATTCTTTTGATGGGCTTTTTCTTGAAGAAGATTCAGATAAAATGAATGATGTTATAACTCCTTCAGAATTAGAAATAGAGTTGGATTTTTCAGTTGAAAATGTGTCATCAACTCACCAGTCATTTGAAGAATTAGTTAGATATGCGGAAGAATGGTATGGAATTTTGGGACCAACTCCTCCTTGTGTTTTAGAAATTGGGAAAATCAAAGGAAAAATATGTGATGCAAGTTTGGTAGAAGATCATAAGGATGATAAGGTTAGTAATGATAATATGAAATACACCATCCCTATGAAGAGGTATGCCAAGCCTTTCAAGGAAAAACCAAGTTCAAAATCTTTTCACTTGGCACCTATGCAAAATCATCAATTTTTTTTTAAGGAGGATTATCCCAAATGGCCGAGAACTAGAAACAGGGATTCACATGAGAACAACAGAAAACAGAATAAAGTGTATCAGTCTTCTAGCAATTCATCTCAACCAATTGCGCAACATAAAGTCAGACATGCTAGTGAAAGGACTCCACCTTGAAGCAATTTTTCAACATGACAACTTGGTGTCCAAAGGGACATCCTTTGTAACGTATCTTTAACCCTTCTCCTTGTATTTCAGTTTTGTATTATTTCATTCATTATGTAACTATGTACTTAGATGTTTTTATTGTATCATAGTTTCATTTTGTAATTGTTGTACAATAGTTATTCCATTATGTAATTGATGTTTATAGCATTTTATTTATTCATTGTCTATATGTATATTTATGTTGGGTATTGGTGAGCACTCTGTTTTGTAGATACTGGATTCTCGTATGCTCGCCTTCCCAAGTGAAGATCAAGTACACGTCCCCATGTGGAGCCAGATGTTGACCACCTATTCAACTAGGGGGTCAACTCCATGTACCATGAAGATATGCACCTAATGGTGCTACCAAGTTGAAGACTTGTTGGTTCTACAAGGCAGTTTTGGCCTTCAGCATTTTGTTGTAATTGGAATTTCCGCTCCCCTGCGTGGGATAATAATGTAATAGGTCTGCATGGATCATAGTTTAAGTCAGTTGCCTAGGACTTTATCATTAGAGGAGTCCCTTTCACTGAGTGTTTTTTTTCCTTAGGTTATTAATTTGGGCTAACCAGCCTTATTAATTTCCCTTGAGTTTTTCACTCCCACAATAATTCTCCAAAGTGGTGAAAGGAGTTATAATGGTTGAACCCTATGTAACTAATGTCTAGGAGTGTTGTAAATGACCATGCTAGACATTTCCCAGAGTCTTGCGGAATTCCGTTAAGTTTTGATAGGATTTTTTTTAAATAATTAAAATTCCTGCAAACTAGGGATTTTTAATTATTTTTTATGTAAAATGTAAAAAAGTGGTCCTTGGGGATTTTGTATAGGGGTATGAGTACTCAAATCAAATGGTTAATACACTCTTACACCCTTGGACCAAGTCTTAGCTCATTTGGACAAGTTCTGCTAGGCCTTTGTCCATGAGGAGTCAAAGTCAGTAAAAAATCAGCATGTAATTGGCTTAATTAAAATAGCCAAATTTTGTAAAAGTCACTAAAGGCATGAAAGAAAGTGGGAGAAGTGTCCCAATTGCTTTTCCTAAGTTGGGAAAATGATTTCCAACTTAGAAAGACCCCCTTTGCTTAGCCCACAACCCACATTGACCATTTCCCTAGAAGAGCCCCCCCCCCCTTGCTCAATATCTCATAAAAAATAAAATATACTATGGGGACCCCCCAAACTTTGCAAAACTTCCCCATTGGTCCCCACTACCCTTTTAATTAATAGGAAAGGGGTTTTCCCATTTCCCCACTCACCCCTCAACCCTCACCCTCCTCTCTTGACCTAAAAGTGTGCCCCCCTTGATGAGACCTGTTATCCCCCACTTTAGGGATAACTAAGGAGATTATGTCTCGAGGCCCACAGGTCCTAGACATGGAGTATCGAGAGCCAGATCGACTTGAGCATGGCCCTAGAGGGCCCATCTTTTCATTCTTTAGCGCCTCTACTTTGTTAGTAGCAACAACATCTGTCACCTTGGCCTGGTCCTGTAATAGAAATGGATCTTGCTCCATGAGGTAATGAGTCCGAGTATCATGGTATGTCACTCTGATCCTCAAAACCTTTGAATATGTGCATTCAATTCTTTTTGTTTCTAACGGGTGCTTGGATCTTATACCTATCCACTTGACCATATCTGGGGGAATGACAGGATGCCCTAGTAAGCTTGTGCCCATAGGTTTTGAGTTACCACTGGGGGGATTCATGAGAAGCCATCGTCCGCTCCGATCATACTTACCACTTTCCATCTCTCTCCTTCTCATGCATCCCTTTACATTGGTCCGGGCATTAGGTTGGCCAAATAATTAAGGGTTGTACCTTACCTTGTGGGAAGAAGGGGATAAAGGCCCAGAGGGTAAAAGTAGCTGGCAAAAGATAAAAGCCAAAGAATGAAACCTCGAGATGCTTCGCCCAGGGATCCCTGAGAAAGAAGTAAAAGGCTTCTCAACAAGAAACAGAGGGACCCATAAAAAATAATAAAACAAGACCTAGTTAGAGGATAGGGGGTCTCATCACGAGCCAGCCTATTAGGTCCATGGGCATGTAGCGGTATGACACTACCAGTAGCTGGTCACCACGCCAGGGTAATGGCTCTTGGTGGCATAGCCAAGAGAAAGGGGGTCTCATCACGAGCCAACCTTCTCATCTCCGTGAAATGCTTATGGGTAACATTGCCACCACTGGTCACCATGCCAAGGTAGTGTCCCTTGACTAGCTTCTTGAAAGAAAAAGCAATAAGAATAAAGATAAAAGGCATGAATGGGCTTGGAAACATTTGCATCCATGACAGGTGTAGCTCACTCTCTATAGAGGCACCCACAGGTAAGCCATGCATTTCCTTGCTATCACTGCACCCCTTGCCCAAACATCCCTTGTCCATTTCATCCACTCACATGGCTTGGATTTGATCTCTCCCGAAAACACCCCACATCTAGTGAGCATTGGCCTAATAGGATGTCCTAGCATTTCCTCCAAACTTGGCTTGTAGATTAGTATAATGTCTTTGAGCACTTGTCCGGGTATAGGGGGTTTTATGCACATGTTTAATAAAATTGATGATTAGATGTGATTGACATTGCTATGATCCCTATGACTTATGAGCCCATGGAGGGCGTATTTGTTGATGTTTCAGGACCATACCCGAAGGCAGGTACCCAGATGGACAGGTACACATGGGGAGATGATCAGTTCAGACCTCCATGGGGTTGTAAGCCCACCAGATGGATGTTGAGACCCCAGCAGGGGGCAGAGACAGATCAGAGGGTTTGCACCGGAGAAGAGAAGGATGTTCCACCAGTGGTAGCTTGGCAGAGCCTTACCCAGGGGGGTTGTGCCTTTTCCACCAGGACGTTGGGCTTGGAAGGCTCATGACGTCACCTAGGACACCCATGACGTCATCCAGTACTTGTGGAGGTTTTGGGAGGCAGTTATGTGCCAAATGGCACATGTGGCAGGTTCCTGAGGCCCAAGGAGGCGTAACGTTTTGCTCCAGGAAGCCAACGTTGCCCTAAAAGGGCCTAACATCACCCTCAAAGCGCATGATGTCATCATTTTGCTTGATTTAGGGTTTTAAATTATGACATTTAATGTAAAACAATATTTTTGTGTAAATTTGGCCTTGTTGGCCTTTTGTGACCTAAAATTAAATTAAGGTCATTGGTATGGTATAAATTGAGGGTTTAATATCTCATTTTCTCATCATCTTGCACTCACACTTGTGTGAGGTCTGAAATTTGCGGCCCTTCTAGGGTTTTTGGCTGAAATTACTAGTGCGCACTTGTTGAAGGAGGCTTATTTTGGCTATTTTTTGGCATTTTCTTGGTGGAAGGTTTACAACTAGGGTTTGGCTTGATGAATGCTTGGTAAATGTAAGTGAATTTCTGCAATCCTTCCCTTACTTGAACGGTTATGGTATTTTTACTTGCATTTTGTTAATGAAATTGTTGAAATAAACCCTAGGAAATAAGCACATGTTGGTGTCCTTATTTTAATTCCCTACTAGATTGTGCCAAGGAGCCATTTTACTTGTTGAAGACATTGCTAGGGCCTTGCCATTGCAACACCCTATCATTTGTTCTTCTTCCTAAGCCAATTTTACTTTGTCATTGAGCTAAAGAAGGAGGAAAATGTGCTAAGGCCTAGGGTTGCCTACACCTTAGTAAACTGTTTTCTCCTAGGGTTTGATGGTTGAAGCCTTGACTTACCAACACCTCACTATCAAACTCCTCTTGTCTTTGGCCCTGCTATTATCATATTGTCCTTCAACTCTTGCTGCTATTCTGACTCCATTTGCCCTATGAATGCATTGATCTAAGACCTTTATGCTTGAGTGACTTGATCACAAACATCCAAATCTTTGAACAACTACTAACACCTTCTAACCCTAACCTACTAACCCTATTGATGCCATTATCCATTTGATTTATAGTTATACTTTGCAGCATTTTAGCTTCTTTAAGCAATTGAAAGATTGGCTAATGCATAGTAGTCCTTGCTTCTAATGAATGTTGGTATTGTGACGTTGATGATAAAATCGTTCTTGCTCATTGTGAAGCTTCTTTAAAAGCACTTATTGTGAAGTAACGTATTGTGATTATTGCTATTATACATCATTGATTGCTTCATCAATAATATTAGTCAATTGCTTTATTTGAGGAAGTGCAATTACATGAAGTACTAACTAGCAAGTGACCTTGTAAATATAGTTTCTTGTTGCTTTGTTTCGAGAAGGTACATTTCTGGTTATTATTATCTTTATTGGCTGATTAGCCGGACTTTCTGATTGCGGGTGACTTGTGAGAGGGAAACTTTTACCTTGGCCTTTTACCCTTTGCCTTCTCAAAACCCCAGGTCACCGGGGACGTCTCCCTTGGGCCTACCACCCTAAATAGAAAGAGACTTCCTGTTGAGGTGACAGTGATACGATAGTCTCACGTTACGTCAGTTTGTCTTCATTTACCTTTCCTTTACATCCAAGTACAAACTGTGCGATAACAAGACCCTCCTCCTTTAGATGGGTGCCACTTGGAGCCCATCCAAGTGGGCTCTCTCCTCCTCTCCTCCTATAAATTGGACCCTCCCCTCATCCTTTTCTCATCTATTCTCATAGCAAGTCTATTATGCCAAAATTCTTCTTCTCCTCTCCCTCTCTCTCTCAAACTCTCTCATGCTCTCTCATGTGTAAATCTTGCTACAAATATTTGTAACAACATTTTGGTGGATAATAAAGGATGCTTTGGAGAATCTATGGTGTGCATTGGGAGTCTTCTTGGTGTCTCCATCTTATTTTTGTGAGGTGATATATTCCATTTATTTTGTATTTGCTTTCACTAGTTTCTACTTGGAGACTTAAGCAAAGTATTTTGCTTGGGTGCTATTGATAGTAGTATTGCTATTGATCTTGTGGTAGTTTCTTAATAAATTTGAAAAGTATTTTGCAAGCTTCTTTGGATGCTCTCACCTCCTTGTTTCCTTGTGTAGCAAAGGCAAGCCTTTTGGGGATTCACTAAGGGATCAAGGGATTGACTTTAGAGTGGAAAGCCAACTCTTTTAATCATTCCAAAGTTTCAAGTTTATCTAACTTTCTTTTCTTCCTCTTTCTCATTTCCACATATTGTAATGATATAAAATAGGTACCAAAGTTTTCATTATCATTCAAGTTTTCATTTAAATTTATTGCTTATTGGGCTAATCAATTTAACAAGTTTCATGTTTTTGTAGCATATTTTTAGAGAATATCCTCTGATATATTTTATGTAGATTTTTATCATCAAGGGAGAGTTGCTACAAGTGTTTTAGCCCCAAAGGCCTCCAAAGCGCATTTTCAAGTTGGACATCAAGTCCCCCTCCTTCCTACTCTTCTAAAATTGTTGTAAGCCACCCTTGAGAGTCTCTTGGGTGTGCCTTCTTTCAAGATAACATAAAAAATCTGATATTGTAATAGAGTAGATTTGCTTTCTTGCTTTTCATTTTTACACCCACCTTGGCCAAAAAGGTAGGCATTGCGCTTTCACTTGTGCCATTGTTGTGGGGTTTGCATTTTATTTTCAAGTCATTTTCCATTTTTTTAATAATACCCAACTTGGCCAAAAGGTAGGCATTGTGCCTCCACATGTGCCATTGTTGTGGATGTTTTGCTTCCAAGTCATTTTAATTCTTTCAAGTAATCCTAATTTTTAATTCTTTATTTACACCCACCTTGGCCAAAATGTAGGCACTGTGCCTCCACATGTGCCATTGTTGTGGGGTTGTTATTTCATTCATTTTTTAAAGCAAACTACAAACTAATTTCATTTATTCTTTAAAGCAAACTAATAAAACATTTTATTTCATTTATCTTGCCCCGCCTTGCAAGAAAGTGGCATAAGCCATCCTTGCAATAACGGAAGGCTTGTTTAATTTTAAAATCATTGCTAAAGTAATCTTGTTTGTTCTCCATTTTTGCCCCGTATTCTCTCCCCTTGCCACTTGTTGGATCTTGGGTGACAAGAAAGGGCAAAGATTGGAGGTTTAGTAATCAGGCATCCAACCACTTATTGTTTTAACCATCAAAAAAAGGGCTTGTGGAAGATACTTGGGGTGCTAGGTCAGGGATGATCTCATGGCACTAGGTGTCCCCCGGGTTGAGTACCTTGCTCTTTGGATTTGACTTGTGGAGCTAGGGTAAGGCCTTGTTTGCCTTACTTATTGAGCACCCAACACTTCCTTTTGGTTGAGAGGATAACAGTTTTGGGGTAGTCACATAGTCTAGGCTTCAATCTATCACTTCTAATCACCCTAATCAAAGAGAGACCTAAAATCTATTAAAATTAAGTTGCACCCCACTATTTTCACAACACTTGCAATATCACTTTCCTAGCAATTTATCTCACAACATAGCATCTCAATTTCATTTTTCAAGCAATCTCAAAGTTGTATGATTTATTTTCCAAGCAAGTTTACCTTCAAGTTTTGCAATCACATTTTAAGGCAATTTACTTTTCATCTATTTTGACATATCAAGCAACACCTTTCATTGTGGATATCTCATGTTCATTGGTATAAAATCTAGTTTCTCCTTTGTATAGTTGTATTATCATTTATTTGGTTATTCTTTTTCATCATAAATTTCACCTTTGACATGCTTCAATCGTTTCATTTATAAATTAATGTGAGTTGAATGTTTCATTATCTAATTATTCATTATTTCCTTTGTATGTTTGTGTAATAATCTAACTCATCATTTTCATTGTAATCTAACTTGCCATTTTCAATTTGTATATTTCACTTTGTAATTATCTCAATTGTAAAGTAATATCTTGTTGTATCCTATAGCATTGTTTATTTGTTGTATAATTCTTTTGTTGTATAATCTAATTGATCCCATTACCCAACTTAGGCACTAGTCTTAGCTGACCTTAGGGAAAGGTTTGATTTTCATTAAAAGATTTGCATTTGCATTGTTGCTTGCCATATAGGCTAGCTTCCCCTTACCTTTAACAAACTAAAATTAACTCCTAGAATTCATCTAATAATTCACATAGTAACTAGGGTCTACCCCCCTTGGCTTCCCTAGGAGTAAGCCTAGACAAAAGAGGTTCAAGTCAAAGTGTCAGCGTGGGCTTTGACCTAGGCATTGTGCCTCCAAGGACACACTAAGTGAGCAGGACTTAGCTCACGTTTGCAATTGTGTATAAGGACAACAACATGCTTCAACTGCAAAGAGCCGTGGGATCCAACACACAAATGCATGGGCAAGGGCAAGGCTCACTACATTGAGGTGATCTCAGATGATGAGGAGGAGGGATATTTCGACCATCTACACGCAAAAGAGGAGGATGCAAGCCACGACCTTGCAGCAGATGAAAATGTGACACTAGCATCCATCAACGGGGTACCTAAATTCAACACTTTCAGGATGAGAGGGGTGCTACAAGGGCAGAAGGTCTCAGTTCTCATTGATGGAGGTGCTTCACACAACTTCATTGATTCAACCCTACTGTAGAGGAGACACATACCTATAGTTGAGTTTGAGGGATTTCGTGTGGAGGTAGTAGGGGGGCGCACTATGCCTTGTAACAAATACATTCCGGGAATGAAGCTTACATTGGGCAGGCATTATTTGGCATAAGATTTCTATGTTATGGACCTTCCAGACACCAACATCATCCTTGGAGTACAGTGGCTTAGTACGTTGGGGCCAATCACTACAAATTACAAGACCATGGAAATGTCTTTTACAGAGGAAAATGGGAAAAAGGTGGTTCTCAGGGGCATGACAGGCAACACACCAAGAGTGGTGACAGCAAAGCGCATGGAGGCCATCTTTAGGAGGGAAGACATTGCTTATGCAGCAGAGTGTAGAATATCGGTTAGGGTGGATAAGAAAGGGGAAACTTACTACTCACTAGAGATCCATAGAATCATTGACAGGCACAACAAAGTCTTTGAGCCCATACCACCAGGAGCACCACCAGATAGGGTGTTTGAGCACATCATAGAGTTGGAGGAGGGTGTGAAACCTGTCATCACTACTCCCTACAGGCACCCCAAGAAGTATAAAGACGAGATTGAGAAGGTCATTAAAGAACTACTAGACATGGGCCACATTAGGCCAAGTTCCAGTCCCTTTGCATCTTCAGTGGTATTGGTGAAAAAGAAGGATGGGACCATTCACATGTGTATTGACTATAGGGTTTTAAATAAGAAGACAATCAAGAATAGATACCCCATCTCGAGGATTGATGAGCTATTGGATGAGCTCCATAGGGCTGTATACTTCACAAAGATTGAATTGCGCTCTAGCTATCATCAGATAAAGATGAGGGAGCAAGATGTCTCCAAGACTGCTTTCCGATGTCACTATGGACACTATGAGTTCTTGGTAATGCCTTTTAGGCTGACTAATGCGCCAACGACCTTCCAATCT
Organism: Picea engelmannii; assembly: GCA_009831015.1. Lineage (NCBI taxonomy): Eukaryota > Viridiplantae > Streptophyta > Pinopsida > Pinales > Pinaceae > Picea > Picea engelmannii. Next base: position 36,353 of record ML809364.1, read on the forward strand.
CGCATGAATCATGTTTTCAACAAGCAACTGAGGAAGTTCCTCTTGGTCTTCTTTGATGACTTGTTGATCTATAGCAAAACTTGGGAGGAACACCTTCATCATGTAGAGCAGATTTTGGCTATCATGGAAGAGCAATCCTTATATGCTAAGGAATCCAAATGTGAGTTTGGATTCTGGAATGACAGAGGTCCTTTATTTAGGGCACATCATTGGAGTGAAAGTGGTACATGTACACCAAGAGAAGATACAAGCTATACTTGACTGGCCCACACCTAAGACACTCACAGAATTAAAGGGATTTTTGGGCATCTGTTGCTATTACAGGAGGTTTGTCAAGGGCTTCTCTCAACTTTGTGCACCTTTGACCGATTTGACCAAGAAAGGGGCATTCAAGTGGAGTCTAGAAGCACAATTGACCTTTGTCAAAATGAAGAAGGTGATGAGCACGTGTCCAGTATTATCCCTACCAGATTTCGCACAACATTTCACAGTAGAGTGTGATGCCTCAGGGGAAGGCATTGGAGCAATGCTTATGCAGAATAGGCACACTATTGTTTATGAAAGCCAAAAATTGAGAGGTCCTGAGCTCCTCTACACCATCTATGACAAAGAAATGTTAGCCATCATGCATGCATTGGCCAAATTCAGACAATATTTGGTTGGGGCAAAATTCTTCGTGAGGACAGGTCACAACAGCCTCAAGTACTTCCTGGATCAGAAGGACTTAAATGAGAGGCAACAAAAGTGGGTGAGAAAAATCCAGGCTTATGACTTTGACATTAAGTTTGTCAAAGGGAAGAATAATGTGGTGGCAGATGCCTTATCCAAAAGACCATCAGTTTATGCCATGACCGACATCTTAGTGGACTAGAAGGCCCACCTTTTGGTGGAATACTCAAAAAACAGATTTGCGTGCGGATTTATGGATGGACAGGTACAAGATGACAAATTTAGAATCATGGATAACATCATATACTACAAGGGCCGAATTTTCTTGGTCCCCGAGTCAACCTTTAAGGCCAAAGTGCTACAAGCATGCCATGATTCACCAGTAGCAGGGCATCAAGGGTTCATCAAGACATATAGGCAGATACGAGAGAGATTCGCTTGGAAGGGCTTGAGAGAAGATGTGATGTGCCACATGAAGGAGTGCACCACTTGTCAGGTAAACAAAGATGAACACACTCACCCAACAGGATTACTACAACCACTTCCCATCCCGGAGCACAAATGGGAAAGCATATCTATGGATTTCATCATAGGGTTGCCCAAGGCTCAGGGCAAAGATTGCCTTTTTGTGGTAGTAGACATGTGCCACATCAAGGAGTGCACCACTTGTCAGGTAAACAAAGATGAACACACTCACCCAACAGGATTACTACAACCACTTCCCATCCCGGAGCACAAATGGGAAAGCATATCTATGGATTTCATCATAGGGTTGCCCAAGGCTCAGGGCAAAGATTGCCTTTTTGTGGTAGTAGACATGTTGACTAAGTTTGCGCACTTTTTCGCCATTGCCACAAACTATAGTGCAACACAGGTTGTAGATATGTTCTTTCGGGAGGTCTTCAGATTGCATGGTTTACCCAAAACCATTGTGAGTGATAGGGACAACAGGTTTATGAGCACATTTTGGCAGGAACTCTTCAAGTTGGTAGGTATGGCCTTAACACCTAGTACCGACTATCATCCTTGTTATCCCCGATATCTAGGGATAACTAGGAGATCATGTCTCGAGGCCCACATGATCCCAGACATGGAGTACGAGAGCGGATCGACTTGAGCATGGCCCTTGAGGGCCCATCTTTTCTTCTTCTCAGCCAGACTTGTCCTG
>ML809364.1:48479-63240 GCA_009831015.1 Picea engelmannii
TTCTTTTGACTCCATCTACCCTAATAAGGCACTGATCTAAGGCCTCCTTTGTCTTGAGTAATTTGATCACAACTTCAATCAAACACTTTGAGCAATTACTAATCTTCTAACCCTAGCCTAAGACTAACCCTACTAACTCATTGCTGCCGTCATCTTTATTGTGCTACAAATACCTTTGTGCAGCTATCATTTCACTTTGAAAGCAATTGAATGGTTGTTTAAGGCATTATCTATGAAATGTTAATTGGTCACATTGAATGCCAAGTTTTCTTTAGCATTTATTGAGAAGTAATATTGGAATCGTTGCTTTTATACAAATTCGTCAATATTTATTGCTCAATTGCTTATATTCAAGAAAGTCACTGATTATATGAAGTACTAACCAGCAAGCAAGCTTGCATATGCATTGTTCTATTGTTGTCTTGTTCTCGAGCAGGTGATCTTATTGTTTATTACTTTCGACTATATTTATTGGCTATAAGTTGAGACTTTTTGATCAAGTGGTAACTTGTGAGGGGGATCTTTATCACTCAGCCTTGCTAAAAACCTCTCGCCTTCTCAAAACCCCAAGTTATCGGGGACGTCTCCCCTGGGGTTTACCTCCCTAAATAGAAAGAACCCTCCCATCGAGGTGACAATGGGTGGGATTGGTTCAGTTACGCCAGTTTGACCTCTTTTCATCCGTCCTTTATCCTAACTACAAACTATGCGATAACAGTGCCTATCAATGATTCTCTGAATATCCGGTGAGTAGTGAGGATTCCCTTTCTTGTCTACTTGTACTAAGATTCCGCACTTTGTTGCCTATACAATGTCTTCTCTTCTCAAAATAGCTTCCACGCGCTTTGTTGTCACCACTCTAGATGTATTACTTGTCATCCCTCTAAGCATCACCTTTTTTCCACTTTCTTCATTGAAGGACATTTCCATGGTTTTGTAGTTGGTGGTGATGGGTCCCAATGTACTAAGCCACTGAACTCCCATAATGATGTTAGTATCTGGTAGGTCCTGTTATCGCACAGTTTGTAGTTAAGGTAAAAGACGGATGAAAGGAGGTCAAACTGGCGTAACTGAACCAATCCCACCACTGTTGCCTCAATGGGATGACTCTTTCTGTTTAGGGAGGTAAAGCCCAGGGGAGACGTCCCTGGTGACCTGGGGTTTTGAGAAGGCAAAGGCTTATGGATAAGTAATATTATTCCCCCTCACAAGTCACCACCGATCAGAAAGTCCGGCTTAATAGCCAATAAAGATAAGAGTAACCAGAAGTGTACCTGCCCGAGACAAAGCAACAAAGAAACTATACATGTGCAAGCTTACTTGCTGGTTAGTACTTCATATAATCAATGACTTTCTAATAATAAGCAATTGAGCAATAATATTGATGAAGTAAATCAATGTTTAAACAATAGCTAATGATTACACAATATCACTTCACAATAAATGCTAATGGCAATTAATGTAACAATATCAACACTTTAGAAACAACGCCTTAGCCAACCATTCAATTGCTTTTAAAGATAAAATAAATGTTGCATAAAGGTGTTTATAGCATAAAAAGGTGACGACAGCAATAGGGTTAGTAAGATTAGTCTAGGCTAGGGTTAGAAATAATTAGAGGTTGTTCAAGAATGTTTAGAAATTGTTTGTGATCAAGGTACTCAATACAAGAGGTCTTGGATCAGTGCGTTACTAGGGCATATGCAATAAAAAGAGGTTGCAAAGGTTGAAGAACTGAATGATAATGAAAAGACCAAAGACAAGAGGGTTAAATGTTGAGGTGTTGCTATAGCAAGGGCTCAACAATGAAACCTTAGGGGAGAAAGGCTCACTATGGTGTAGAAACTCTAGGCCTTAGTGCTTTCTCCTCCTCCTTTAGCTTATTGGCAAGATGAAATCGGCTAGCTTGAGTAAGGGTTTACAGGGCTAAAGACAAGAGAGTTAGAAGGTGAAGTGTTGCTAAAGAAAGGATTCATCAAACAAACCCTAGGGAAAATCGACTCATCAAGGTGTAGAAACCCTAGGCCTTGATGCGTTTTCCTCCTTCTTAGCTCAATGACAAGGAAAAAACGGCTAGCCAGAAGAGTAGAGTGTTTCTATGGCAAGGCTCTATCTAAATTCAACAAATCAAAATAGCTCTTAACTTGGTATGGACATGAGACAAGGACCTTAGCATGTGCTTGTCACCTAGGGTTTTAATGCAGCAATTTATAATAACAAATGCAAGTAAATAATACTATAACCATTCAATCAAGAAGTGTTGCAGAAATTCACTTACATAAACCATTCATTCAAGTAGCTAAACCCTAGTTGTAAACCTTCCACCAAGAAGAAATGCCAAGAAAAGTCTTCCTTCAACAAGTGCATCCTGTCATTCCCCCTAGACATGGTCAAGTGGACAAGTATGAGATCCAAGCATTTGTTAGAAACAAAAGGAATTAAATGCACATATTCAAAGGTTTTGAGGATCAAAGTGACACATACCATGATACCCAGACTCATTACCTCATGGAGAAAGAACCATCTCTAATACAGGACCAAGCCGAAGGTGATGGATGTTGCTGCTGCTGACAAAGTGGAGGCACTGAAAGGGAGAAAAGATGGGCCCTCCAGGGCCATGCTCAAGTCGATCTGGCTATCAATACTCCATGTCTAGGACCTGTGGGCCTCGAAACATAATCTCCTTAGTTATCCCTAAAAGTGGGGGATAACAGGTCCATCACATAAAAGTCCTGTGCCAAGTCATGCCTGCCCAAAGTAAGCTTCATCCCTGGAATGTACCTATCACAAGACATGGTACGCCCACCTGCTACCTCCACACGAAATACCTCAAACTCCACTGTAGGTATATGCTTTTTTTTCAGTAAGGCCGAATCTATGAAGTTGTGTGAAGCTCCCCCATCAATGAGTACTGAAACATTTTGTACCTGAAGCACTCCTCTCATCCTGAAGGTATTGAATTTAGGCACCCCACTGATGGATGCTATTGTGACCTTCTTTTCTGCTGCAAGGCCGAAACCTTCTTCTTCCCCTTCTTCATTTTATGTAGGGTCCACTCTAGGTGGATTTGCTTCTATGTTCTGGTTATGGCCAAAATCTTTTTCCTCCTCATCATCAGAAATCACCTCAATATAATGGGCCTTGTCTTTACCCATGCATTTGTGTCTTGGCTCCCAAGGTTCCTTGCATGTGAAGCATAACTGCTTCCTCCTTAGTTCTCTTCTAGTAGCCTCATCCATTCTTCCCTTACCTCTGTCAACCCCCCTTTGATCTCTTCCCCCTTGGTTTATGGGTGGTCTAGGGGCAAACTTAGTTTTTGCTACAAATCCCATCAAGTCCCTAGTCCTACATAATGCCTCATGTAAGTTGGTAGGCTTAAAATCCTTGACCCAACGTTTTAGGCGTTCCATCAATCCCTCTGTAAAGAGCATCATTAGTCTCGCCTAAGACACATCTGGCATCATCACTGCTACCCTCTGAAACTCCTCTATATAGATCTTTGGTGACCCAGTTTCTCTGAGTTGTGTGAGTTCCCTGAAATGTAGCTCTGGATCTCCCTGATCAAACCTGTCCATAAGTCTCTGAGTGAACTCTGTGTAAGTAGTGATCTGGTTATGACCCAAGGTGGTCAAACCATGGTACCACCAATCATGAGCTTTGCCCTCCAAGTACATGGTGGCAAACTTGATGGCATTCATCTCCCTCATGGGGTTGAGTTGCAAGTAGGTGTCTAACTTCTATACCCAAGTTTGCGCATGCACCTTGGGAGACCCATCAAATTATGGAATCTCCATTTTACTTGCCCTGCGCTCCAACTCATTGTTGTTCCTGTGATAGTTTTTGGGTTGACCCCTGAATTTGATACCACAATATTGGTCCAGTGTCACTTGTCTCCTGAATCCTACAGTCAAGGCCTCATATTCCCTGGCATATTCCTCAAAGTGATCTTCTAATTCATTAAAGTGGTTACCCCGTGGCTGGCCATCCAAAAATGTAGGCATATAGGGTCTAGGAGTAACCCTACTGTGTGATGCATATAGGGTCTAGGAGTAACCCTACTGTGTGATGCCCCCCTTGAGGACCCTCCTCCAAAGCTTTTTCCCTCTGCATGGTAGTGAAGATCCTGGTCATGATAATGTCTAGTTCCCCCATGGGAGCCACTGGCTTCCTTGTTTGCATAATTGCTTGGGCCATTCCCACCATGTGTCATCTGCAACAGGAGTGATGCAATTTTTTCCTGATTAACATTTATTTTTTCCAAAGTTTCCTTCATTTCAACATGTCCCCTCCGCATTGTCTCTTTATTCTCCTGTAAATGGAACTCAATTGTACTTTGTGTATTGTCTATGGAGCTTTTTAGCTCCTTTGCTATACCTGCTAAAACCTGTGGATCACTGTCCTCACCTGAACCTTCCATTTCTGCCTTTGGTTCACCTGTCTGTCTTCTGCGCCTGCCCATATAGATACCACTAAACTTCTGCATGCGCTAATCCCCACAAGCTGGGAGGATTTAACGCTCTGATACCACTGTAATGTTCCCAAGCCAATTTTTTGCCCGGAACAAGGATAGTTTAATTGTTTGTTTGTTGTTTTAGTGTGTTATGCAAGTTTATCTCTTCAAGTTGCGCATGGAGGGTTTATTGCTTAGAGATTTAGCATGGAGATATAGATTCTGAGCATATAACACAATAAAATGACAAGATACAAGCAATGATGATCAATATAGAACTAACAACTTCAGATCTGACCTTTATTTAGATAATAGAGTGATCCTGATACAATAGATCTACAAATCTGGGAGAATACAAGAAGAATAATCAAGTTGGAAGAATAGTTGCTACAACAATGCCCAAAACTGAAGATAATAGCCTCCAAAGGCCCACAAATAACTGATGAAAAGTACAAGATTAATGTCTTTCCCTTTGATAGCTAAAAACCCCTTTTTCTGGATGAGTTGCGCCCTCTTGGATAGCTGTAGATACCCAATATTTCAGCCTCCAAATACCACCAAAATCACTAGATCAGTAGATCGGGGCAAGACAAACCCCCTTGCAAAGTTTAAAGCTGAATGATGAAGGTTTGACCCCTTAGATGGATGAATCCTCTTTCTGCAGTGCGCCCTCCTTTTCTCCAACTCGTGCCAAGCACTAATAAATTATCTGACAGAGAGACCGCCTCCAAAATGGGCTAGAAAGGGTGCCCTTGGCTATACAGAGAAAACCCAGAAGTCTTTATGCCCAAAATCCTTCTCCTCTTCTTAGATCGAACTGTTCTCCTTCAGATGGTGCGCCCTCCTGCTGAAAACCCCCTGAAGCTGCACACTGTCTCTTCCTTTGCTGGTGGATATGACTTGCACCTACTGTAGAATGGTGTGGGAGGAATATTGCACCCCCAGGACCAAGCTTGGATCAAGATAGGTGGGATCTTTCACCACCGAGTTGATCTCTAGGGTTTGTAATCTCAAAACCCTAAAAACGTCTTTGTGCTCAAGAGCCCAAATGCAAAAGTAATAATAATCCAGAATGAGTGAGAGATGCGCCCTCCTTTTCTTTTATACCCTGATCTAATTCTCTGTTGAGTTAGTTAACCATCTCCTGGGGTTAACTCCTAGATTTTCCACACATGTTCTTTTTCTTTTCTTCTTTTAACCTTTTCTCCCAAAGTCAGCATAAAATTATAACATTGTGCTTAGGTAAGTGCTTTGGGGTGTCTTAGTCCCCATGATGCATGAGACTATAGTCTAGTAGGGACAACTAGACTACTAAGTCTCTCACAACCTCTTTATCAAGAGGTGGGGGACATTACAATCTATACATTAGATCTAGGTGAAGCATAGGTCTTAAGATAGAACAATGTTGATGGCACCCGGAGGATTGCCTTTCAAGCATTATCCAAGGTTAGATGGTTCTCTTCAAGATTGGATGGGGGGATTGGTCCATGAAGAAGCCTCTCCAAGTACTAGCAAGGTGATCTTAAAGGTTGGCCAAGGAAAAAGGACAGAGCCCTAGGACATCCTACATTAATGCAATGGAACAATTCTTCAATGGTCAAAGAGGGAAGGAAAGAAAACCATACCTTAAGTTACCCTTCCAAGTGGAGCATTTCACCCTTCTTTGGCCTTGTAGTAGCGTTGTCCTCCAACAAACCTAAAAAGTATTTATCTAAACCCTTGAAAAATAAATATCATTCACTTAGAGAAAGAATAGATGCACAAGAACTCTTCAAGCCAATTTCTCATTAATCTCCAACGAATAAAAATGAGAAAGGTCTCCTTTTATAGCTAATGAGCTTCCTCAATACAATATATAATACAATGTGCTAGCTTAGTACCATGAGCTCAAAACCATTGGCCTAGTCAAAACCATAGGAAAAATACAAGTGATGTAACAAATCCCTCAAAACCCTCAAAGGCTAGAGCGTCCCTCTCAAATGGTCCAAAATACAAAATGAAGTGCCACATGTGGGCTAGAGAGAGCTAGGAAAGGTGCACTCCTAAAAAATAGTGCCAACATTCAAGAATGAGGTGGACATGGGTCAACATGGTCCAAGCGCCTCCAACAATCCTCCAACTAACTCCCCAAAACCAAGGAATGGTCCAAGTGTGAAGATAACCAACTTGAAGGTATGACGTCGCTCCTACACGTGGATTGTCCCAGTCAACAAATTGATGCAAGTGCCACATGTGGATTCCTAAAGGTAGGTGCTCCTCCAATAAACAATAGTGATAAAGGCCACATCATCTAGTGGTCCAACTAACCACCTCTAACCACTCCAACAAGCTATAACTAACTCTTCAAATGCACCAATGGCTCCCATGTGTGGTCCAAGGAGAGATAATAATGCATGAGTGTGAATGCAACGTCCAACTGAGCAAGGAGAATGAACTTGAGTGGTCAATGTGGAATGTGTGATGACATGGCATCCTTGTCATGGCACGATGCACTGTCACGAATCCCAATGCGGTGGCACATATCCCAATGTAGTAGACAGATCCCAAGGCAAATGACACAAATACCAATGTCTATAGATATGATCAATGATGAGTACACAGATCCCAATGTAGCATCTCAGATCCCCATGAGGTGCCATGGATCTTGAGACATGGTACATGCATCCCAATGCAAGACACACACTTGAAGTGATGGATCTAGCTTCTTAGCAAGTCATTAGATGATAACACTTGGTGACATCTCTTAACATAACATAACAAATAAGGGTTAGTTTCAATATTTTCCTAAGTTTTACCAAAGGGGAACGACATTAACCCTTATACATGCACCAAGTCCTAGGACAACAAATATTTCCCAAGTACCTAGGTGAAAGATAGGTAAAAAGATGAATAATGATGGAAAAAAGGAAAGACTTCATGTGATGACCCTCAAAGTTTTATACATGCATAGGTCTTTTTTATTCATTCATCTAGCTTTCATGAGCTAGGATTTTTATACAATGGCCTTCGAGAGGGAGCTTAGCACTGAGTTATCTGTCCTCGGCACTGTATCTTACGACCCCTTTATGCCTTTTTCTTGAAGTGTTCAGTTAATTTAACAAGTCCCTTTTTCTTTAGATATCCATAGACAAGCTAGGGACTAGGGGCACTCGCCTCATAGCAAGGTGGCATCTCTCATACTTTTATTTCTAGCTTTTGATTTTATATTTTTTCACCTCTAGCCTTTTTGGCTTTATTAGACGGGATTTCTTCTTTAGACCTTTCTTTTGACCTTTGAGAAATCATACATGACCAAGGTGGATTATTTTTTATATGTATGGAATGAAATGATATAGGGAAGGTGGAAAATGTCTAGCATGGTTAGGATGTGGACAATGCTATCTTGGCTTAGTACCCAATAGCACAAACTGACATGAGAAATAACACACTTCTAAAGGAAAACATGGTCCCCCAAGGTATAATGAGGCAAATAATAAAACTAAGCATGTTATGAAGTGCTATCGGATTTCATTTAGTATTTACCACTTTCATGACTAACTAGGAAGTTATAGCATCACATCCAAATGAACATCAATACATGGAATATCAAGATAAATCATACTGAAACTATATTGTACCATCCATAGTGCATCTGTCATCTGAGGGGTGAGGGAAGAGGATGAGCTATACCATAGCTGAGCTAGCACGGTCATATATCTGATGGAGATCAAGAGAAACTCTATCAGGGTCTGGAGAAGATGAGCAAGACAGCTCATGCAAGCAGCAACATGACACACCCTCTGAAAGTTGTCACCCCTAGGGGTAATGGGCTCTATGATGGTTTAATCCACTGTAATGTCAGTTTGGTTTCAGACATAGTTTACACTTGGGTTTGGTGATTCCTGCAGTTAGGTTAGCTTATGAATTATGTTGAATGAACTAAATTTAGTGACATGTCGGCTAAATAATCAAGGACATTTGCTAGGTGCAAGAGTATGCCAAATACGCAATGCCATTTTCAACCTGCACATGGTGTGTCTGGTTGGATTTCATCATTGATAAGGAAGAAAAACGTAGACAATCTAGAACTTGTAAGATAAAGTACACATCGCTTCCATTCTAGCGCCTTCCTGCAATGGTGTCTTCCTAAAATGTCAGGGACATATATATTATATATTACCTCCAACAGTATCTCAGGAGACGAGATATCATAGCATATATATGGAGTCAATGTTGGTACATGTGTTTTTTTTCAGTGGTCAACTGTGTATTTTATGAAGTTACATACTTTACATGCATTTTTCCTGTAGTGTAGTCTACGTCTATAATTAAGTTGTTTCTCTACCCTCATATTCGATTTGTCTAGAGTGATGCAGTCCTCTTTTCATTATTTGTCTTCATACATAACATGAATATAATAGATAGTAAAGTAGGACGATGCCAAGATAGAGATCGGTAATCATTATGCTAAAATCTGATTGCAGAATGCACACGCTTTACAAGCCTCTTTTGTCATGCTGCGTGTCATGAAAGGCATCTCACTGTTGAAAGCCATGTTGTTCATGGTTCATGCCCCCCTTGTATGTGGAACATATTTATTACATTTCTAGTTTTTATTAATTCGTGTTTCTAAGTATACATTTCTTCCAAATTATCTTGCAGCTCATGATGGAGAGGGATCACTCTATGGAGATTCCTTCTAAACAAAGAATGGAAAGACGAGAGACGTTTGCAAAAGAACATGATAAAGAGCACAAGGATGCTATTGAAAGGGCTCACACCTTGAAGATACCCCATGCATTCCCTCCATCTTATGACAGCGTTGACAAGGATGAAAGCAGTGACCAAGAAGCTCTTTTGAATGAACCCAAGAATTCATTATTGGATACAGAGGTTGGGGAATCTTCAGCGAATGGGCAGACAGTTGAGAAAAAGACTGATTGGAAAGAACTCATTGATAAACTTTTTATGAAAGATGCATCTGGTAAAATCGTTTTGAAGAAAGATGTGAACACTGATTAGTGTTTGATAATTCTCCCTCCAATTAATTCTTCTTTTGTTTTGTGGGTGGTTGATGCAAATTTTCTTCTTCTATTTGGTATTTCAATATAAACCTTTATTCTTCATTTTGTTTTCAATCAAATACAGTCAAAATATGATTTTGTTGTATTTTTTGTAGATAAATAAGATCCAATTTTGAATGTTCAAAGCACACATTTCAATTGCCGAAGCAATCAAAATATGGAAGGCAAGGTGAACAATGGAATGACATTAAGGATATAAGGACCAATAAAACTATTTAAACTGAACAAGTGAGAACATTTAACATACCCACATAGACGAAAAAAGATAAATTTTCTGAAAATATAAACAAGAAAATTTGAGTAGAATTAGAAATAATTGGTATTACAAATAAAACCGACCTTAGCTATTGTGCAGTGAGCAGTAACTGTGTTAAGTGTGCAAGTCACTTTCCTTGTAATGAAATCATATCTGTATAGGCCAAATCAATTGTTCCATGAGGATATTCATTTGATTTTAATTCATTAACCGCAATATTTTATAAGTAATTTTGGTTAAAATGTAATCAATGGAATGAAAGGTAATCAGATGTGACATTGTGGACTGGATGCAGGGGCAATTGTTTCACGGATATTATGATTTGAGAATTCAGTGATATAAAGTTTTTCGTGTGTATTATATACAAAGAGAGAATATTTGTAAAATGATCACAAGGCCAACCGTTACACGGGCAGAACCACTGACATCTTATTTAACATTTATTCAAGGCCAACTGGTATACGGGCAGAACCACTGACATCTTATTTAACATTTATTTTACAAATGAAAGCTGAAAAATGAAATGTGCAGAAGAGACAATATCCCATATGTGGGTATTGGGAAGTGTCGCGTTACTCATCTGCATGGGCCTTCAAAAGCGGGCCATCTACTTTTGATTTGGCTGGCTTTCTAAAACTTTTCTATGGCGTGCATCATCCTTGACGTTCATTTTGTCATGTCTTCTACATGGTTCCCATGGATTCTGTTAATTTGCAATGCCATCCCCTCCCTGATGTGGCTATATGCCTCACAATGAATTAAGCATTGTTGCACTATGTCCATCTTTCCTTTTCCATATACCTAGTATGCCCTGCTCTCCTATCCCTTGTTGTGCTGCTTCCATCCTCCTGTTTCACATTGTAGTCTATGTTAGCTAGTTCTGATTGGTGCCAATCCTTGCCTCCCTTTTTCCTGTTTCACATTGTAGTCTATGTGAGCTAGTTCTGATTGGTGCCAATCCTTGCCTCCCTATTTATGGGGTGCTTAGTTTTTGGGATTTTTTTTTTTTGAAATTTTGATCTTTTTATAGGTTAAGTGTTTCTATACAATATTTATACTTTTTGTTGGTGTTTCTTTTTATTTTTCTTCCATGTAGCATTCTTGTAAGTGAACTTTTAGTGCTCCTCATTTACATGGCAACTTTTTCTGCTATATTCCAGCAATAAAACAACTGTTTACATTGTAGTTTCAATGTTTATTTCCTTGTTTTTAAGACCTCTTGGCTATTTTGGTGGATATCCTTTTGTTTTCAACGCCTGCCATATTTTGTTTGTATAAAATCTCAACTTGTTCATTTTATAAACGTGTTTCTCCTAGGAGTGTCTCATGTGGAGGGCTGGCTCATCTTTATTTTGAACAATGTTGTTATCAAGTATTTCATCTCTCTTTCTATGTGTGTGTGAGGGAGTATCTCATATGGAGTGCTCGTTCATCTGTATTTTGAATAATGTTGTTATCAAGTATTTCATCTCTCTTTCTATGTGTGTGTGAGGGAGAAAGAATCTAATAATACAAATGCAAACATATATTAGTTGATTAATAAAAACTAGTCAATTGGGTCATGGTTTAGCAATGAAGACAACAGCATGCCATGGCATCCATAAGGTTCAATTTCCTCAAGGGAATGAGAGCATGTCATGGCATCTATTAAGGTTCAATTTTCTCAGAGAATGAATAAGTAGTTTGGAGGAAGTGCAAGTCTTATGTGGTTTTGATGGAATATTAGTTGATTATAAAAAAACTATTCAATGGGGTCATGGTTTAGCAATGAAGTTGGTAGCATGTCATGGCATTCCTTAAGGTTCAATTTCTTCATTAGAATGACTGGGACCAAGTGCAAGTCTTGTGTGGCTTTGGTGGAATAATACTCCCTTGCCACAACTTAGCCAAACAAACGTGCTTTGATATAATGGTTCACCCCTCGAGGGTTGTTTTGCTTATGCAATTAGCATGCTTGTGGTGCCCAAAATTTGAATAATTATGTCCTTGATAGAGTAACTGAAGATCTTTGCCTTCAAAAACCTATTGATTTTTAACCACTTAACCTACACCCTCATAACAATCCTCAATCCCCCACCATGAACCCTCATAACAATCCTCAATCCCCCACCATGAGGACATATGTATTATATAATCAAAACATATCCCTTAGATAGTGGGGGTGATATTAGAGAAAACATAATATGCTTTCTCTAATATCACCTCCCACTAAACTTTATTAGAAGTGATGCTTCTAATGTAAACTTCATGATCTATGCTCACTATTGTATCAAGCAAAAGCATTTAACACTTTGAAAGAAGAAGATAGAATTACACGAGCAAAAGAGAGACCTTTTTGTTGTTTGTAAAAACCATTTATCCACTATATTCTAATATCATCCATGAAGGGAGATATTGGATGAGAAGAGATGTTAAAAAAAGATAAACTAAAGGAAGAAACATAGGAAAAGTTTGTCATTTCTTGCATGCTTAGAAGTGACCCCACTTTTTGTTGTAAATGGAGAAATTGCAATTGAAAAGTGGATTGAGACAACACTTACCCTTCGTAAGTGAAATGTCGTTGCGACCAACTAAGTAGATAGTTGTTTGTTGTCATCTTGTAGTCCTAGTGTGAACATTGAACAAATTGTATTCTTCCAAAGGAAACCAAAAATCAAGATTGGTGTCTATTAGATAACCAACTTGAATTTCTTGACTAAGGTATAAAGGTTATTCAACTTACACTTTATTGAAATTAATCACATCTTGGATGTCAATTGAATTGGCAAATCTAATCAAGAGACATTGGAATCCATTGCTTGAGCAATGACCTAAAGCTAGTATTGAACAAAATTGACATGATAATGTTGTTGTAATGTATATAATAATATTTATGCAATAATAACACATTAAATACTAAATATGTAATAATGTAGATTAAATAAACCCAAGGGCCACAACTCTTCACCTTTGTAACTAGTGAATGAGTATTTATACCTTCATGAGGGCTTTTGTAAATAATCACTCATATTATTGAAATAGGAACATATTGTTCATAATATTGATATTAGACCTTTGTGTAAACCCTTTTTCTCCTTGTGGCAAGCCTTATAGTGATTCAATGGCAAAGAAGAAATAACTTTGGTAGAGGGTGTAAGTCTTTTTACTCCTCCTATGATTTTAGATACATTTTTTGAATTTAAACAAGCAAAATGACAATGAATTGCAGAAATTATTCACCAAATCCAAGAGATAGCATGCAAAAAACCCTTTACTACCAAAGATCATCCAAAAATTTGTCAAGAAACACCATCAAGAGAAGTCACTAGCCTTTATTACTCCAATAGACAAGAGTTGCATTAATTTTGACAAGAAAAAGAGAGATAACTAATTCTCCAAGAGGGCCAAAATTTCAGTCCAAGAGTAATATTATCGAGTGATGAGTTATGTCCAAATGAAAATGCCTTGCCTCTATTTATTTAAGAAAAACCAGGTCATGTTTGTCCACATTTGTCCACTTTTACATTTAAACCCTAATTTTCAGTCAAAACCAAAAGTTACAAAGTTTAATTAACAAATTGATTTGCTCTTTTTGTCCACATATGCTATAGCTTGATGAAAAATAACAAAATAATGGTAAATAAGCCCACAAAAGTATTCTCCGAGGTGGTACATGTGAAGGCAAGCCTCCAAAGGCTAGGAAATCATGCTCAAGAGAAGTCGCTAGCCTTTATTACTCCAATAGACAAGAGTTGCATCCATTTTGACAAGGAAAAGAGAGATAACTAATTCTCCAAGAGGGCTGAAATTTCAGTCCAAGAGTAATATTATCAAGTGATGAGTTATGTCCAAATGAAAATGACTTTCCTCTATTTATTTAAGAAAAAACAAGTCATGTTTGTCCACATTTGTCCACTTTTACATTTAAACCCTAATTTTTAGTCAAAACCAAAAGTTACAAAGTTTAATTAACAAATTGATTTGCTCTTTTTGTCCACATACGCTATAGCTTGATTAAAAATAACAAAATAATGGTAAATAAGCCCACAAAAGTATTCTCCAAGGTGGTACATGTGAAGGCAAGCCTCCAAAGGCTAGGACATCATGCTCTTAAGGAGCCACATCATCCCCAAATCAAGCAAGAAAGTGGGGCATTGTTGACAGGCGAGAAAATCCCTCTTGCAACAGGGGATAACTACCCGATCACAAGTCTCAATTAGACTTGTTTTCATTTGGGATGGTAGTTTCCAACCGATTTCGCGAGCTCAGTTTTCCACTCAATAAGTTTGCTCTTCGAAAAAAGACTTAATCATTTAATCTCTGATCTAAATGATCTTAAACTTGTAGAAAATAAATCTTAACTACTGATCCTACTTCAATTGAGAGCAAAGTTGAATTATGTGTAGATTGAAAGATTGATTCATAATATTTCGGAAGGAATTCTTAATCCATTACTAAGAATAAATTTTGATTGTTATATCTACACCAAGTAAAAGAAAAGTTTTAGTATTATGTAAGAGATGATCTTGACATATAAAATGTTAAGAACCAAATATCAATATAACATAGAAAAACCTCATAATAAGTACTCAACGCCTTGAAAAAGAGATAATTTCAGATAATAAGCCTCTTCGAGGGGGCAACCTCATTTTACCCCACATAAATGTTTAAGTACAAGATGATTCCAAATGAAAATGTCTCCTTGGTATATATAGGAGACTAGGAGGTATAATTACAACTAATGGAATAAAGGCGACATAAAAAAAATAACATTACTAATGTAATATGCCCCAATTAAGGGGTAATGAGCCAGTATTAGGACTTAACATGCCCCTCCCCTTGAGACAAGTGTTGTCCGCAACGCTTGAGTAACTTTGGATGCTTCTGTATAGAAAACTCATCTTCCCAAGTGGAATCTTCAGCCAGTAGTTTCCTCCATTTAATGAAATACTTTGAAATGGATCTATTTCTCAGCTGGCGAATTCTTGTGTCAGTGATGGCTTCAGGCTCCAA
>ML809364.1:66488-96454 GCA_009831015.1 Picea engelmannii
CTTAGGAACGTGGTTGGTCTTCAACCCAAAGTTGGAGTTTCTCCATTCTTGATTCACCTTCCTTGTGTCCTCATCATGAATTTCATGGGATGTATTTTCACTTTCAGGTGTCTTCTCTGTTACGAAATTTTTCAATACTTCCAAGAGCTCCTCTTTTAAACCATCCATCTTTGCCTCCAACTTAGCTTCCATCTCTTATAGTTAATCTTTTGTTACTATCTTCTTTTGTAAATCATTTATGTCCCTACGCATTTCTTCACCTTCATCAAGAGTCCAAGTAGGATTGTCTGGAGGCTTATTTGGTGTAGAAGTTCCCTTTTTGGGTGGCATGTTGGCCAAGTATTACTTTTGAACCTTGATTTTGAGGTGGTTCTGCTAGACAATATTTCTTTTGTTGTATCTCCCAAGTTTCGTCCCTTCTGGGTATGAAACTTTCTTTTATGTAGTTCTCTGATATTTCTTCTCTACAATGCCACAGGTCTAATCAAAATTGGATGTGCCAAGTGGAATTTACGGTAACTTCCCCACAACTTGTTGATTTTTGGTCTTTCCGGGATATCTCACTTGTATAGTGTGCCCCACACAAAATAATTGATATAAAATTCTAAAACTCGTACCTAAAATACTACAGACTATACACTATCCAATGAAATTGGTCTCACTCAATTTGGATACTCTAGGAAGAAGTTATGATTGTTTTACATGGAACACCTTCTTGAGACTAGTCAATAGGACTAGTCAGATACCCTATCTTCCACAGGGTGTATCTACAAATGTAAGATGACCCAGAAGATGAAATTTTTACCACAGATACCTTACTAATTTCTGTGAATAGCCTTCGGAGTTCAGGGTCTAAAATGTTATAGGAAAAATTTTATAGCAAAAATTCTGCAATGACTCAGTTCAGGATGATTCCAGAACCCTATCTTGCACAGGTTGTATCTCCGAAAGTATAAGGCCTCACGAGATAAAATTTTAACCCAATGTACCTTGATCCGTCTACTAAATATCCTCCAAGTCGTTCCTTCTGAAACGTCATAGAAAAAAAGTTATAGCAAAAAATTCAAGGTGTCTCAAATGTAGCAGTGAAACCCCAAGACCTTGAGCTCTGATAGCATATATTAAGAACCAAATATCAATATAGCATAGAAAAACCTCAGAATAAGTACTCAATGCCTTGAAAAATAGATAATTTCAGATAATAAGCCTCTTCGAGGAGGCAACCTCCTTTTACCCCACATAAATGTTCAAGTTCAAGATGATTCCAAATGAAAATGTCTCCTTGGTATATTTAAGAGACTAGGAGGTATAATTACAACTAATGGAATAAAGCCGACATAAATAAAATAACATTGCTAATGTAATATGCCCCAATTAAGGGGTAATGAGCCAATATTAGGGCTTAACATAAAAATGTTTTTTTTGTTGACTGAGAGTTTAAGATCTGAAAAATAGATATCAGACAAAATGTGAATAACAAGTGATCAAACTCATTAGAAAGAATTCATGGAGCTAGATACTTTATAAGTCCAAATACACCGAAGATTAATCATAAAAATAATCTTAATAGATGATGGATTTATTAATCTGACATATTCACGGAAAGAATTCTCATAATGTTCAAGCAAAAGATTTAGCTAATGACTAACAAAAATGTGATACCATCAACTTTTCTTCACTTGAATGAATCTGCCAACATAGACATAGACTAACGTCTTTCAAAAATTATCTAAACCCAATAAGAATAAAATGTTTAAAGACTTTATTTCAAACCCTACAAAAGAAAAACATATGTTTAAATAAGCTTTGATAAAAATATCAAACGATCATCCTCAAATACCGATTCTTTATTCAAGAGAGAACTAAGAAATCCCAAGCAAGAAAAATCTGTCTGCATCCCAATTCTTTCTTCTTTCTCAACAAAAATGCCGAGCCTCCTCATTTTTGGTTTGTATTCATTATCCTTTTATAAACAAGTGAAATTGATTTTCCTTGCTCATCTTAGAACTCCAAAATCTCTGCAATCAAAACAATAAATTATTTTTAAATCAAACATGATTTATGAAGAAAAGTTAAATCTAATAAAATAAAATTAATATCTAAAATAGAAACTAAATCTAAAATATTAAAAAAATATAAACTAGAACTAAACTAAAATAAAAATTGAAGTAAAAATAAACTAAACCAAAAATAAAAGATTAAATCAAAACTTAAAAAACAAAAAACTAGAGTAATAAAACTAGATTTAAAACTAAAATTTAATAATAATAAAACAAACATTAATTTAAATAAAACTAAAACTAAAATAAAAATAATTAAAACAAACTAACTACACAACAACTAAAATTGTTTTAAATAAAAAATAAATAAATTAAAAAAAAAAAAAAGTAACAAGTAAAACTATTCGCATCCCTGGAAAGCGCATGGCCTTTCACCAAAAGTAAAACGATAAAGTAAAACTATTCGCATCCCTGGAAAGCGCATGGCCTTTCACCAAAAGTAAAACGATATGGTTGTCTTTGTACACAGGAATTTTGAACTGGTAAAACCCCAGTTTTAAACCTTTGGCAGATTGTTGTTTCGTTGGTGCCCAACAAAGTTACTTCGTCCAACAGAAATGCCAACCAGGTAAAACTTCACTGATGTCGTGACTGCAATTTGCAAACTGGTTTTCACATGGTTTTTCAACCCTGTGCACGTTTTTTTGATACAAACAAATAAATGATATAATGTGCAAGCAATAAAGTTTAATTCATGCTATATGTTCATATCAAACCAAAAAATTTCCTCCTATTATCAAACCATTGTTTTATTTGGAAACATATATGCTTAAGTATTTCCTTGGCTTAAAAGCTTATTTTATGGTGACTTCAACCTGAGTGTTTTTTAATGATGAACTAGGTAATGGCAACATTGACTAAGAAGTGTTATCAAGGATTATGAGTAATTAAATCAATCATAAGAAATACACTATGCTTTTAAAAATGATTTGTCATCAAACAATATAGTGTAAAAATGAATTATTTTTAAGCGAAAAAGTTTCGTAAAAAATGATGCTTCCCTCAAATTGAAAACTATTGGCTTGTCTTTAGTCTTTGAAGAATATTTTTTAAAGGCACATAAACAGTTGCATAGGAGAAAACATTAACTAAATTATTTTTTATATGCCAAAGAATGAGAATTACGGACATAGTATGATTTTTAATGAAAGTTTAATGCACACAAAATTTGTTGTATTGTTCAAATTCAATGTTGTTAGCTTGCTTCAATTCTTTCATATATACTCTTCTTAGGCGCGGATCAGCCATCTAAAAATTTGACTTCTAGTTAAATTATTTAAACCCTCCAAAGTGCTCAACTAATTCATTTATGCACTAGAGACCAAAACTTTGCGACTGTCAGAATATCATGTTAATATGCGCTTTGGAAATCTCCTTAGTTACCCCTAGGCTGGAGGGGTAACATCATCTCCTTAGTTTGGAGTTTTGTTTTTCCTTAGTTACCCCTAGGCTGGAGGGGTAACATCTGGTTCCTACATGGGGACATGTGCTCACCGTAGAGTGCATGAGAACCTCAACATCTAAGCATAGAGGGGCTTCCATAGTGAAACATATTAGATATCATTTTCGAGATTAACTGCGTAGAGTAAGTCATTAATCTATGACCCATATCGATGAGTATTAGTCGCAACTGGCCAATAATTCTCATGATTTGAATAGTCCCATATCTTCTGGTGTGACATGTTCCTACATACTCAAACAAAACATTAGAGTATCAGAGGGTGGCTAACTCACCCTTTCATTCTTATAAGCAAAACTCCAAAATTTCAAAATTGACAACTAAGATTTCTTGAAATAATTTTTTTTGCATTTTTCAAAAACTTCTAACTAACATGCAATGATTCAAGAAAATGCATCACAATAGCTATGCATAAATGCAAGCAAAGAAGATAAAATAAAAGGAAATTCAACTACCCTACGATGACATGAACGCACAAATGCAATGCAAAAAAGAAAATGACCTACGTACTTACCTGGGGTTTGAGGCCCATCAAGTCCCATCTATGTAGGGTTAGAGGACAGACCCATCAACAGGTAATGACATCTTCCTCCCATCAATGGCAGATAAATAGTAAGTACCCTTTTCAAACTTCTTCTTGACAATGTAAGGGCCAAGCCATAAAATTTCACTTTTCTTGTCATACTTTGGCTTTCCATTCCTTTTATCCCACATGAGTGAAAGGATCCCTTCACCAAATTCAAAATAAGGTATATCTTCAATGTCAGGTTGTGTGGGAGGATCCTCTTTGACCATATGTTCGATAACTTTTTCTCTCTCTTGATCCTTCATGTCCACATCCTTCTTGAGTATTTTGATAGATCATGGGTCATTTCGCTAGTATTTCCTTATACTTATCTATCTTTGGCAATAGTGTATTGATACAATCTTCTCCAACAAATGGTAACTCCGAAGGATCATAATCCATGGTCTGAGGTGTCACATCAAATTCACAATCACTCCAACAGTTAGGGCTATTTTGATTAATCACGTGATTCTTGGTGACTGGTTGACTATACAAAATATCAAATGTCCCATCTCCCGTAGGGATATGTGCACGAGTCAAGTCCATAACAAGAAAACCACCAAGGGTGGCAGCCCATTTCCTAGACAAGATCATGCCCCAAGAATTAGGTACATCAATGACTGCTACATCCATCTTGATATTATTGTTTGGAAAGGTGCACAAATAAACATCTAGGTATTTGATAAGACTTCACACCTTCACCCTCCTTGAACCAATGCCACATACATTTCAATAAGGTTGAGTAACCTGCAAACCCAATTTCTTCATAACCTTCAATGGCATCACATTTATCTAGGCACCAAAATCCAACATGTAATTATTCAAACGAAGACTATTGATCCCCAGAGAAAGATAGAAAGGAGGGCTCTCATCTTCTTCATTTGCATGGAAGACGATGTTTAACATTATTGGAGGATCTTCAAACTCATCCCTTAGCTTCAGATCTTTAAATACTTTTTTTCTTACAGAAGGAATCTTTCACATCTCAGTCAAGGGCACCACCATGTTCATCTTTCCCATCATGTTGGTTACATCAATGTTGAGTTGAAGATCTTCAATGGTTGGTGTGGGTTGTGAAGGCAAATCATGAATGGGTGGTGGAGGAAGTGGAGGCACTATCATCGATGTTGTAGAAGGTGACACTGGTGTTTTATCTTTCCTAGAGTATGTCAAAATTTGTTCTCTCCTCAACCTCTCCTTTGAATCCTCGTCCATTTGGTTCATAATTTCCAACTTAGCTTGCCTAGCTTCCTGCTTCCTAACTTCTTCAAGTTGTTCTTCTATGATGTCAATGTATTCCTTGAACTTAGCTATATATACTATATTGATGAAATTCAACTTGTCAACAAAATTTGGATCCTTTTCTTCCTTTTTCCTTGGACACTCAGCTTCCTAGCGGGGTTCTTCATAGGGTAAACGCCATGGTGATCCTTCCATGTCGATCGTCCCAATGGGAGTCAAGGTATCAGGTGCCTTCACTTCTTTTTGTGGATTTGGCTTACAGACTGTGTTTTCCCTCTGTTGTCTGATAAACTAAGGCCTTGGAGCATAATGTTGCCTCTCTAAATTCGTCAACCTATTCATTTTCCGATTCTAGCTCTGGACAAACTTGGCATTCATTTGATCAAACTTTTGATCCAAAAGTGTGACTGGATCATGTACACTATTGGTCGGTGTCTTCATCTTAGGTTCTGCTCTAGTATGAGGGAACTGAAAAGGCTCAATCTTGGAACTAATAAGATGTTCTTCAATTTGCATGATATATTCTTTGGCCTTTGCTAAACTGTCAGGCACCCTTTCCTTTAAGATAAAACCACACTTCCCCTCAAAATCATTTAATTAAAGAAGGAGAATGACTCCTTGAGGTGGGCACAAGTCCTCTGGGATTTGGATGAGAAAGTTGTCAAACCTATCATCAAATTCCTTCATTGTTTTGTTCTCTTTCTTCTTAATTTGGTTGAATTGCATCAATATCATTCCATTATCTTTTTTCGTTTTTTGAGAAAATTTGTGATTGCTTGATATGACTGCAAGTGATTATTGGGTATGCTTCTAAACCACTTCTTGGCATCCTCATCAAGAGAGGAATCTAGTAGCTTCATTGCAACATCCTCATGTTCCACATCGTTATCTTCTAAGGCCACACCGATAGTGTCAATATGTTCTTCAACTATAATAACATTGTTTCCGGTGAATTTTGGAAACCATTTATGAGATTCCTTTGGTATATTATTGGGGTATACATGGATTTTGCCCATATTCAATTGCTTGTAAAGGTTGTTTGGCGCCACTGTCGGGGATCGAAAGTGAAATCTTCCCTGGGAAAGAACAACTTAAAGCTTCAGATTTGATTCTTGAGGGTGATAGTGAATCAAACACCTTATTGGTTGAGACTAAATTTACCTTGGCAACTCCATTATAAAGAGACCAGTAGCATAAAGTAGTTTCAGCAGAAATCATGGCTCCCAAGAGAATTCATACCAGAAGAAATCCAGACCCGGAAGCAATAATCCCTGTGTCTGATCCTGAGAAAATTGTACACAAAAAAAAAAAAAAGGCCAATAAGCCCAGTTTTTTGTCTGGACAGAAATCTATCTTTGCCCAAAGATGGAGTAAAAAGCATTGAAGACCTTGATTTTGATTTGAAATTTGAGAAAACTTTGTTCAGAACTAGATCTTAATCCAATTTGAACGAAATCATCTTTGATGAGAAGAGGTTCCAAGATTTAATTTTAGTTGCCTCTATTAGACCCGCTGTGGTTCCTACTCAGAACAATCAGCCACTTCAAGTCCTTACTGCAGCCATGGCAGCTAGGTTTTCCCCTCTTGTTCTACTTTCTCAGTTACATGATTTACCCCGAGACTATAATTAGAGGATTAAGTTGTATGATGTTGAAGTCAATGTGTCATTCCAAAAACACTTAGACTGGTTCAATGATTTTGTAGACCTAGAAGAAGTAGATTATGAAGATGCAAAAATGAGGTTGTTTGCACAAAGTCTCGCAGGTGAAGTCAGAAAATGGTTCAGAGCTCTCCCAGTAGCAAGTATCCCAGATTTTGAAGCCTTTGAAACAAGTTTTCTTTCAAAGAGGGGTGACAAGAAAAGCCCCCTTCAGTTGCTAACCCAGTAAAACAACATGAGAAGGTCACCTAATGAAACAGTACAAGAGTTTTCAACTAGATTTATGAAAGTTTACAACTCAATTCCTATTGAAGTAAAACCTTCTCCTAGAGCTTCTCAACTTAGATATGTTGATTCCTTTGACAATGATTTTTATTTTTTGTTGAGAGAAAGAATATCCACTTCACTAGATGATATGATGAGTGAAGCAATAGAAGTTGAAGTAAATCTAATGGCTTCAGGAAAGATCAAATATAATTCTGACAGAGACATAAACAAGGTTCAAGATAAGGCATAGCCTTCAACTTCATAGTCATCAAAGGAGAGATTTGAATTGATGATGAGGACCCTGGAGAAACTCATGGAAAGGATGTCCTTAGACAATAAGCCTAACACCAGAGAGCGGGTTGATATTCCACCCAGAAATCAAAGGAGATCAGCAGTTCCACAGATCAGACAAAGAGATCAAGGAAACCAGGGTGATCAACAAATAAGACCTCATTTTCAAAATAATTATGTAAATAAAAATTTTGATGAAACTTTTGAAGACAATATGCATTGATGTGATGGTAATGAAACAAAGGTGTTTTTAACTAAAGAAGAACATGATCAGTTCATGGATGCAAATGATATATTCATGCAAGAGAATGATGAAAGGTTGTCAGTGAAAAAGGAAGACTACCAGAAAGGACTGCAGAATTCCATCATGCAATTCCAGAAATAATACAATCTTCGAAGCAAAAAGGTGCATGCAAATCCTCCAAAGGGAAATACCGCCAAGGAATCTCAAAACAATACACCTTCTTCGAGTCAGCCTAAGAAGGACTCTGTTGCAAAGGATGTTGTGGAGAAAGGAAAGTAGAAGGAAGAACCTCCAAAGAAAGTACCTGAACCAAGAAAGGAGACAGTGATCAAAGAGGTAGAAAAAACCTCATATTCCTTTAACTTTGAAAGTGAGATGGCCAAAATTAAAATCTATGTTCTATTCAATGAGTTGATAAAGAATAATGAATATAGAAATCAAATCATTAAGATGCTCAAGATGGAAGAAACTTCTGATACTTTAAATATACAAGATGATCATCCTGCTATCTTGTTTGGCCCAAGTGTAGAGGAGAGTAGTGATGTTGATGAGGTCCCTCCTTTCTATGTCAGTCTGAGGATTCATGATATGACTCTGCACAATGCTATGTTAGATTCAGGAGAATCCCATAATCTGATGCCCAAGGTGGTCATGGACCAATTGGGTATGGACATTACAAGGCCTTACAAAGACCTTTTCTCCTTTGATTCAAGGAAGGTGAAGTGCTTGGGCCTAATCAAAGATCTGGTAGTATCTTTGTCTCAAATTCTAGCAAAAAATATGGTCATGGATGTGGTGGTTGTTGATATCCCTCCTAAATTTGGCATGTTTTTATCCAGATCATGGGCTGCAAAGTTGAAAGGGACTTTGCAAATGGATATGGCATATGCCACTATCCCTGTTTTTGGCCAAGATAGGAGGTTGTATAGGGAAGTGTTGCTCAAGTACATGGTCAGTAACAAAGCCCAGCCAAACAACCATCCCATTTACTCTGTGGAGACTAAGATTGGTTCTTCCATTTTCTTTAATGATGTGAGTTTTGAAGAGAAGGTGCCAAATACTGATATGAATACCAAAGACAAATCTGATCAGCAAACTGAGGAAAGTTCAGAGCAGCAAAATCATGTAGAAAATGATATGTGGAACATGATATTTGATGGGGTTGTTAGCAGAGAAGGAGCAGGAGCTGGTGTGTGGATTAACCCCCCCAGATTGAGCACAAAAATTTGTTCTTATAATCTTTCTTTTGATTGCACAAATAACATGGTTGAATATGATGCATTAGTGTTGGGATTGAAGACTTTGAAAGAAATGGGTGCTAGGAGGATAGTTGTACATGGATATTCTAAGTTGATTATAAATCGGGTAAAGGGTATATATCAAGCAAAGAATCCTAGATTAAGAGCATATAGGAATATAGTGCTTGACCTTCTTGAATAATTTTCAGAATATAGTCTCTCAGTGATTCCAAGGGGGAAAAATCATATTGTTGATGCTCTAGCTACTTCAGCCTTAGTTTTCAAAATTCCAGTTTTTCCTAATAGAGGATATGAGATTGAGGTCAATCACAGGACAACAATACCCGATAATATTAAGTACTGGCAGGTTTTTGAAGATGACAAACAAGTAGAAAGTTTCCTTAAGATGGATGGTGAATTTGCAAATTTGAATATTGATGAGGAATATTGTTGTGAAGAAGAATATGCAGTTGTGTTCTCAAATGATGGCTATTTCAAGAATCAGATTGTTGGTAAGGATATAATGCAGTTAAAAAATAACATCATTCCCAAAGGCCTGGTCCCATTAGAAAAACTCTTTGACAACAATGATGTGGCCAGGAGTCCTAAAATTACTGCTAATGATGAAGATGTTGAAGATTGCAACATTGGGACTCAGGAAGATCCCAACATCATCAAGTTATCCAAGACACTTAGCCCAGAGATCAAGCAAAGGTATATCAATTTAATGAAATAATTTCCTTATGTTTTTGCGTGGAGTTATGAAGATCTAAAGGTTTATGATACTAAGGTGATTCAGCATGTGATTCCAATCAAAGAGGATCATAAACCTTTTAAGAAGAAATTGAGAAGAATTAATCCTTTGTTGTTTCCCTTGATTGAAAGGAGATAAAAAAAGTTCTTTGAAGCCAAGATCATAGTGTCTCTGAGATTTTCTAAGTGGGTGGCAAATCTGGTACCTGTCAAGAAGAAAAGTGGAGAGATCAGATTATGTGTAGACTTTCGAAATCTGAATAGGGTATCTCTCAAGGAAATTTACCCACTGCCTAAGATGGATCACATTCTGTAGAAGGTGGTTGGTTCTCAAAAAAATCAATACTGGATGGTTTCTCTGGGTACAATCAAATCATGGTACACCCTGATGATTAGGAAAAGACAACCTTTACAACACCATGGGGCACCTTCATGTATGCCAAAATTCCTTTTAGGCTCATGAATGCAGGAGAAACTTTCCAAAGGGATATGGATATAGCCTTTGCTGGTGAGAAAGATAAGTTTATTGTTATTTACTTAGATGATATCACTATGTATTCAATTTCTGATGATGAACATCTTAAACATTTGAGGAGAGATTTTCGTAATTGAGGAGAGATTTTCGTAAATGTCGGAAGATTTGCATCTCATTGAACCCCAAGAAATCTAATTTTGGCATGGAAGAGGGAAAGTTGCTTGGTCACATTATTTCAAAGGAGGGAATAAAGATAGATCCTAGCAGAGTTGAAGGAATCCTTAAAATTGGCACACCTAGAAGCAAGAAATAAGTGCAATCTTTCCTAGGGAAAGTAAATTTTCTGAGGAGATTCATCCCTAACCTGGCTGAAATCATAAAGCATATTACTAACATACTCAGAAAAGGAAGTGAGATAAAGTGGACTCCTAAATCCATAAAATATTTTGAAGACATTAAAGTGGAATTGACCAAATCCCCAGTGTTGGTCAGTCCCAATTTTGCAAAAGACTTTATATTGTTTTCTTTTGCCTCAGAACACACCATTGCTGGTGTTTTGTTACAAAAATATGAACAGAACTTTGAAAGGCCTATATCCTACTACAACAAAACATTGAGGGATTCCCCATTAAAGTATGATATCATGGAAAAGCAGGCTTATGCACTAGTCAAGGCCCTAAAGGAGTTTAGAGTTTATATATTGCATTTCCATATCGTTGTTTATGTGCCCAACAATTATGTGAAGGACATTTTGACTCAGCCTAATCTTGAGGGTAAAAGGGGCAAGTGGATAGTAGTGTTGTTGGGGTATGACCTCGAGATCAAACCTACAAAGTTGATCAAGGGGCAGGGACTTGCAAAGCTAATGGCACAACCAAATTGTGAGCTCTTGGGAATTAATTTCATTGTTGATGTGTCAGCAGATTCAGAAGAAGAAAAGGTCCCTCAGGTGTCCCAAAAATTACTTGACTCCTCATGGTATGCTGACATTATTTATGTGTTGAGAAATTTGCACGCTCCTCCTAAATTGAGCAAAACCAATGCCAGGTTTTTGAAGCTAAAAGCAACAAAGTTTTGTATTCTAAACCAATCTCTATATTGGAAGGATCCAGGTGGGATCTTGTTGAGTTGTTTGTTGGAGGAAGAAGTAGAAAAAACCATCAGAGAGTTTCATAAAGGTGATAGTGGAGGGCACCATTATTGGAAAACTACTGTGCACAAGATATTGAGGGTTGGGTTCTATTGGCCTAGCATTTTTTCTGATGTTTACAAAGAAGTTTCAAGCTGTCATGAATGCCAAATTTTTTATGGAAAGAGAAAAATGCAGCCTTTGTCCTTGAAGCCTATCTCTGTTGAAGCACCTTTTAGACAATGTGGCCTTGATTTCATAGGAGAAATTCATCCACAGTCCTCAGATCAACACAAGTGGATACTAACAGTCACAGATTACTTCACCAAGTAGATTGAAGTAGTCCCCACAAGGCAAGCCAAAGATACTGTTATCATTCAGTTTTTGGAAAACAATATTTTGTCTAGATTTGGTTGTCCAATTAAAATCATTACTAACAATGCAGCAGCATTCAAGTCCA
This sequence comes from Picea engelmannii, assembly GCA_009831015.1. Lineage (NCBI taxonomy): Eukaryota > Viridiplantae > Streptophyta > Pinopsida > Pinales > Pinaceae > Picea > Picea engelmannii. The sequence continues at coordinate 78,332 of ML809364.1, forward strand.
AAAAGACAGAAAAAATTTGCAGTGATTACAATATAACTCTTGTCCATTCCACAACTTATTACCCCCAAGGTAATGGGTTGGTTGAGTCATCCTATAAAATTTTGACCAGAATTATCAAAAAACTAATGCAAGATAACAAAAAGGCTTGGCACAAGAAGCTTATTTATGCATTATGGGCTGATAGGATCACTACTAAAAGGTCTATTGCCACTTCACCTTTCCAGATTGTGTATGGCACAAAGACAGGTTTTCCTACTTCATTATGTTTGCCAGTGATGAGATTGCTATAGGAGCAAGATGTTGAACCAGATGCCACTCAAAGGAGGACAAATGAACTAATAAATGTTCAGCAGACAAGAGAAAAATCCTTCAACAACTCTAAACTTCACCAAGACAAGATTAAAAAAGATTTTGACAGGCATACTAAGGAAGATGATTTCAAAGTGGGGGATTTGGTTTTGAAATGGGATGCCAGGAATGAAGATAGAGGAAAGCATGGAAAATTTGACCATTTGTGGTTGGGACCTTTCAAAATTGTGGCATACCATGGAAATAATGCCTATCTGCTACAGGAACATAATGGAGATCTCGTTGGTGAAGGACCTGTGGATGGAAAGTTTCTCAAGCATTATCTCGCTTAAATAAATTTCCACCCTTTTTATTTCATTGTATATAACCATTTTTGTTTTTCAATTGAAGCAATTGAAATCAAATCAATAGAAATTGAAGCCCGAAGCGAAGGCCCTAAGTTTATGCTGAGTATAACCGGAGTTATGTGAATGAAGTTTTGTGAATAAGATGTTGATTGATTTAGTTGCATGATTGAAATAAATCCCAATGGGTGGGCACTTGGTCTGTCGTTCTTTGCTACCTCGTTGGGAGGATAGCATCCCTAGTTGGAGCCCATGTTAGTCACCATTAAAGTTTTTGTGCGAAATCAAGATTTCATAATCTAGAGGGACGCTAAACCGGTCTGAAAGCCTGATGAACTAGGAAAGGGGATAAATATGGAAGGGAGAGGCTAAATCTGGAAGGAGCACAAAGATGATTGAGCCCGACGCATCGCGGATCTTGAGTTCTCAAGATCAACGACTGAGAATGATTTCGAGGGGAGAAGTTGTGTGCGGGTTAATTTTGGAGAGCAGGCTCGAAATTTAAACCATGGTTTTCATTCAGCATTACGTGGCACCACCAGGTGCTTTTCGGGATGAAAAGCGGGTTGCCTCAAACCACTTTCTCATCCCCCCGAAAAGAGGAAAAGTATAAAAGGGTGTTTTATCATTTATTTTATTTTATTTTGAATGTTGGACCGTTAAAACCTTGGCGCGACCACCATTTTTCAACTGCAACTCAACAGTACACCAACTACATGCCATTTCTACTCATTTCCAAGTATTTTTCATCACAACCATGGATCCTATCATAACCTCAGTAACTGAACAAGATCATGTGGCAAATGAAGAAGCCCTAATTGACCAAGATTAAGATGTCTTTGATACCAAAATCACTATTTCTCCTATATCTGTGTCCAGGAGCAACCTGTCCGATAAAGTAGGAAAATGTATATCGTTCCTTGAAACAGTCCAAGCCACCATAGTTCCTTATGTTGTCTAAATAGCTTTCCCATTTTCTGAAATTATAGGTTGGTGCGCCGAACAGTATTCCCATGAAGAAAGAGTCGTCATGAATAAACGAGGGTCCGAGGTCTTGTGTAGGGTAGAGATTCTGTGAATTCGAGAGTCCCTCGGCATGCCAGCGTATTTTTCCACAATTTGTGAACCTTTCAATGAAGAGAATTTGATTAGGGTATACAGAGAATGTCCATCAGAGGTCCGAGATTTTTTTTTACAGAAAATTGTCAAACCTGAACATTTTTCAGAGGGTTTGTCTTTGCCAATGAATGTGAATATAATGGTCATTAAAGTCCAATGGGTTTGCTCCCTATTGAGTCAAGTTTTAGGTCTAGACAATGACAAATATGTGGTTGAAGTCATGCTTGATTTCCTTTTAACCTTTTTTAATTCAGAGTCTGGTTTGTTAGTCCGTATCAACTTTGATCATTTCCTAGCTGATAATATCCATAAAAGTGAATTTTCACTATCTAAGACATTTCAGATACTACACCTATCTGTTGAGAATTTTCCTGGAAACCACACCTGAATCATCCAACTTGCTTATAGATATTAGGCTCCTAGATAGTTTTGGAATGTGCAGAACCCCAGGGAGATTTCTAATCCTTCCATATTTTAGAAACAACTTAACCCTTCCACGTCCCATGATTTTGGTTGTCGAGTCATCTCCTAGGAACACATCACCACCATCGTATTTTTCATATTCACAGAACCACTCCCTGTGAGGAGTCATATGATATGACGCACCCAATTTGATCAACCATACACCATGATCTGCATGTGTATTGTAGATGCCAGGTAAACATCACCTCCTTCTTCAATGGACATTTTCACCTTTGTGGAAGAGGCATTATCAGATCCCTTTGGTTTATCAACCTTCTTAGACTTGCAATCTTTCTTATAATTCCCTGCTTTACCATACTTCCAACATTTCCTCAAAGATTTTCCTGGAGACTTAGATCTACCTTTATATTTAGATCTCCCCCCCCCCCCACAAGGACTTAATAGGATTCTTGTTTTGGGTACGGCCTCTTACAAATAAATCATATGTGCTTTGACCATCCATGGTTTTCCACCTCATCTCTTCAAATATCAAGGGTGCAACTGCATCCTCATACTTCAATGTAGATTGAGTGGTACTACCTATTGCTACAACCAGATTATCCCAAGAGTCTGGAAAAGAACATAACAAAGTAATACACTTATCTTATTCTGCAATCGTAATATTAACAAAGCCAAGTTGACTTACCAGAGTATTGAAGGCATCTATATGTTCTATCACAGAATCTCCATCTTCCATCCTAATATGATACAACTTCTTTCAAAGAAACAACTTGTTTACCAGGGACTTTGATTGATACAAATTCCCTAACTTATCCCATAGTTCCTTGGCTATAGATTCTCCCGAGACATTCAACAACATTGAATTTGCGAAGAAGAGTCGAATAGTACTCCTTTCTCTTCTATCCAACTTCTCCCAATCTTCCTTTGACATACCAGTAGGTTGTGTACTAGTAGTTTGTGTACCAGAAGATTGTGTACCAGTAGACTGTGTGCCAGTAGACCGCGTACCAGTAGGTTGTGTACCATGATCCACAACAATCCATTGCTCTTTGTCTACAAGAAGGTCTTCCATCTTGAGCTTCCATAGTTCAAATCTTTTACTGTTGAACTTCTCAATCTCGATTCTAGAAGAGCTCGACATTCCACTTTCTACACTCAAATCACCATTGTAAAAGCTCCCACTGAACCCGGGTTTATCATAGACTTGAGATAAACTTGATCTATCAAGACTAATCCAAACCCTTAGCAACAAAGGCATCCCCCTGAAGCCAAAAACAAGCTTTGATACCACATGTAAGTTTTAAACCTATGAAGTAAAGAAATGCATACAGATTCTTAAGCAAAACATAAATTAATCAATGGCACATACACACAGTACACAGATATTTACGTTGGAAACCCTTAACCGGGAGAAAACCAACCTTCCTTGGTGCCACACCTTTCAACTCTTCATTGTATTAATTTCACCATTCAAAATACAATATATACAATATTTTAGGTATTTTGTAGCTACCAAAACCCTAATCCCTTAAACCGGGATTAGTTTAGAAACCCGTTAAAAATAGAAAAAAATGTTAAAATAGCAAAAAATGCTAAAATGGAAAAAAACGCAGTTGTCGACTCTAATGAAATTGTTGAATCCGACGCACCCACACACACACATGCAAAGAATATAACACATACCCAACACATAACCCAAAATATCGTTGCCTTTGACCTCAGTTCTCCTCTAGTTTATGATGGTTATCTTGAGTCTTTCACTAAAGAGAGGAGATGCTCTAACCATGTTATTCTAATTGAGATAGATAGCCATACTACTTAGCTTCCATGTTGTACCAATAAGAATAATGAGGTTTCATTTAAGGATAAAAGCAATGTTTATGTTGTCTTCCATTTCTTTTAAAAAGTGGGGAGGAAAACTGATTTCCAATCTCATCCTTCATCATAGAATTTGGGATTCTTGGCTCAACCATTTTGATATTTTTAGGACAACAAGTATCTTCCTCTTAAAATAGTTTACTTAAATGTTTTGTACCCTAGATAATTGTTTGAGCCTAACTAACAATATATCTTTTCTAGTACCTTTTCTTCATGTTGAAATTCATCTCATAGTTAGGATTGGAATTCATTTTGCATGTACAAGAAACAAACCTTTCAAAATTGTAAATGGAACTCGCCATGAAAGTGCGGACATTTTCTTGTCTTGTACATAATAAAACAAAAAGCAAATAAAATTGTAAAACACAAAATCCAAAGTTTTTCTTACCGTTCTACTCTTTTGATTGCATTTTTAGATCCAATAGGTCTTTTGGTAAGGTGTTTGACCTTCTTTTTTTGTTGTTAACTAAGGTTCAAGTTTATATATTAGTTTTCTTGGTTATGCATATGGAATCACTGCTTAGTATTCTCCCATTTTCCTTAACCAATTTAAGTGCATTGCACTCATTGTGTAACTACCCAAAAGATATTTGTACAACTAACAAGACCTCAAACAATGTTGCCTATTTCACTTCCTTACACAAGTCTACTAGTTTATCTCTAACATGGGTTGTTAGTCTTTGACATGACAAGTTTGCATCATGAAATGGAGGTAGAATAACTGAGGGGTTCCTAATGTTTAGTCTAGGAAATTTGAATGCTTGACAATACTATTTAGGTTTCCTAGTTCTTCTTCATATTCCCTTTTCTTCATTTGTTACATAACATTAACTTAGATCCGCCCATGTCTTGCCTTTTCTAGGAATGGATATGATTTCTTGTACCTACCTCACTATCGCAATTTAATATGTATAATATATGATTCTCTAATTTTTCCAAAACCATCCTAAGTTCATGTTGTGAAACTAGAGATTCAAAGGCTCACACATTGCTAGAAGCAACATTCATGTTTGTGATTTGTAAACATGGGACTTACAGTCCACATGCTTCACCAACATGGATGCTTTGCATAATTAAAAAAAAAATTATGTGTTCTCAGACTTATGTAGATATCTCTATCCTTAATGGATTATGAGGATTTTTTTCTTGGTGTATCATGCACACAACAACTAGGTAACAAAGAAATACTAATCAAGAATCTAATTTGGTTTCTCAGTTGTTAATCATTGAGGTAAATAAACTCTCTACAATGGAGAAACCAATCCGGTTCTTGGTTTACAATTGGTTCCAAAATATTCTATTGGTATGTGTAGGTCTGGATGAGTTCCCAATAAAGAGCCAACCCACTGTGTGGTTTTAAATCAACAACAACTTTGTTTGTGCAAAAATTGTCAAGCACTGTAATCCAGCTACCACTAAACATTCACATTCCCGTGATAATAAGTGACAACATTTCCAGCACTTAGCATATATATTTGCATATAAATGCAGACCAAAAATTAAATTTGTGTAAAACTTTCCAATATAAAAATAGAATGTTTTCCTCGATGTGAGCACTACCTAGCAAGATACAATTTCACATATACACAAATACAAAACAACAATTTAAGTGTCCCAATTGACCTATGACAAAGTGTTTGTGTTAAAGAATAAAATGATCTAGCACTTCCTACTACTGCTCCTTGTATATCCTCCCATCAACAATGGCTCACTTGAACATTTTCTTAACTTAGACATCATGTATGGTTGTCCAATTTAATGGTGTGTGCAACTAACTTGGGTGTGGCATCAAGGCGAATAGTGTGATTTGATGTTGCTCTAAACCTTAGTTCGACATTGGCATACCCATTCACTTAAGTCACAATAATTTGTTTGAATCTCTATTATGCATAAACCATTTTCATTCCTCCCTCTTTCACATAGATAAGACAAACAAATAAAAGGAAGATCAATTAAAGAAGGGAGTGCATTGCCTTTAATACATAACAAGCTCAATGTGTCAATGGAAAAGAGCATTGCTACCTCTGAATTACATCAATGTTATTTGTTGGTTGTTGTAACTCACACAAAATGTTGTAGAAAGAGTGATTATGTCCAAATTGGAATGGTTGGAGTAGGGTGTATGGCCCAACTACTAACTGGCTCTTCTAAGATGCTCCTAAAATGGATGATTGGGAACATAGGTGGCTCATTCACTTTCCAAAAATAAGTCTCTATCCATTGCCACGTATGATTGTATTAATTTCCCAATGGTCTGGTAAGAGGAAAATAATTGTTGATTACAAGAAACTGAGAATGGAAATTTGGTTGGGGATTTGCAACAGCTATACCATTATGGCCATTGATCTCATGAACCCAATTAAATGGATGGATTGGGTCCTTTGACTATTGGAACTATCAACAAAATTAACAAGAGGTTATTTTCAACAACAATTTTTTGAAATGAATGAGAAATTCTCACACCAATTGACCAGAATAATTGTGGGTTAACCAAAATGGTGAATTGCAAGTGTTGTAGTAAGTAGTGTATGGAAAGGGATCACACAAGAGATAGACATGCATATAGAACCATAGAAGTAAATTAATCACATAGCTATAAAATCACAATAAACATAGAGATTTTACCCTAGAAATACAAATACGAAAACCAATTTTGAATGCTTACTCAACCTTGATTTCAACAATCTCATGTCAAAATGCAACTCATGGCTCTATGGCCATTCAACAATCTACACAACCTGCCCTTGTGCATCCTCCCCTCTTGGCGAGAAAAATCCATTTGTGAGTGAAATTAAAAGAAGATATAGGCAGAGATGGGGGCAATGGGAAGGTCAAAAGACCTAAACTTTCATTTCCCATTTCCATCTCTCTCCTCCCCTATCTTCATTTTTATTTTGCATTTAATATTTTTTTTGTCTCCTTCCTTTTCTTTAATTTTTAAAACTTGCATTTTCCTTTTATTTTTATTTAACCTTCATTAACTATTGAATTTTCTTTGTGTATTGGTCTTTACAAAAAAATTGTCTTGTTCAGATCTGTTTCAGATCACACCTCCCCATTGAGAGGATTTTCAGTCTCCAAAATCTTCAAGAAAACCAATATTTGGATCAATGTGCCTTTGGTTTATTTCACTAGAATGGCTCTTAACTCTATCTCTTAGCTATAACTCTAACTATAGCTCTAGCTCTAGCTCATGGCTTTGGATTTTGGCTCTATTTCTAGCCATGGCAAGTAGATTGCTTCTCCCAACAAGATGCCTCTACATGGCCTTTATTCCCACAGAATAAACATACATCATAATACCAATAGTTGGCAGCACTATGACCCTTCTTCCTACAATAGTGACAAACAAGGAATGTCTTACATGTTGCATACCTCTTGGTATTCTTCTTCTTGTTCCTACTGATTAGCTTGCCATTTCTCATAGGTGCTAATGTAGGTTGAGTCTTTGAACTCTTCTCTTTGATGCCCTTTTGAAATCCACCACAAGAAGGTTGAAGTGGTAGTATGCTTCCATCTTCATTTGTTTATGATCTTTCTTCTAATGAGTAGGACACATCTATCTCATGTTTTTCCTTCACAAAAGTGATATTGGTGGTCATGGCCTTTTCTTTTATGCCATCAAAACCTAGGCCTTCATTCTTGACCCTTAGTTCATATAAAATGGGGCTTATGACGCCTTGACTTCTCTTGCCTATCCCTTGTCCATCATAGCCCATATACTTTAAAACTTGGAATCAATGCCTTCAATTTTCTTTTCAAACTTATTGAAATGTTCTTGAGAATGATTTAAGGAAGGTGAGATTATCGTGCTTGTCTCACTCATGGTGATAGCTTCTAAATTAGCAATGGAAGGTTGCTTTACTTCCTTGCTCTCTTGGATAACTTCGTATAGATTTGTCAGTGCCTTCTCCTTCTTTGTGAATTCTTGGTGCAACTAAGTCATCATCTAATTGATCCGCTTATCCTACCAACTATCCATTTGAATGGCCTTCTCTCCCAATTGCACAACTTGAACTCTATGCTAGTCCCAATCTACCATAACAACGGTGAGGGAAACTTGGCATTCAATAAATCAATTCTTTAGTGATGGAAACAATTTTATGGAGGTCTCAAGGTCTTTCGCCAACTTTGTTATCTTCTGGTCAAACATTTATACCTTCTCCTTTAAGTGCATGTTCTCTTTTTGGAGTTGCACATTAATGGCCCTTAAGTCTTCCATCCTTTCTCTCATCACCACTTTACCCATGCTATGCTTCTCTTCAAAGTTTTGACAGCTACATCATGGTTAAGGATTCAACTTCTTTAATACCAATACAGTCCATAATTGAGGGACTTATACTCCACACACTCCACCAACACAAATGCTTTCTAGAATTAAAATTATGTTATTTGTTCTCAGACTTACATGGAGATATATGTCTTTAATGGATTACAAGGCTTTTGTTCCCAATGTAGCCTACACAGAACAACTAACTAACAAATAAATAATAATCAGGACTCTGAGTTGGTTTCTCTATTGTTGATCGCCAAGGCCAATAAACTCTCTACAATGGAGCAATCAATTTTGTTGGTTTTCAACTGGTTCCAAAATATTTGTCGTAGGTCAAGGTGAGTGCCTAATAAAAATCCAACCCGCTATGTGGCTATCAAGAAAGAACGATTTTTTTTGTGAAAAATATGTCAAACACATCCAACTAGCACTAATCATCCATACTCTTGTGATAATAAGTGATAGTGTTCCCATCACTTAACATATATATTTACGTGTAAATGCATGCCAACAATTAAATGTGTATAACACTTTCCAGTATTAACAAGAATATATTTCTTTATTTAATGTGAGTGTTACCCAACAAGATACAATTTCACATATACTCAAACAGAAAACAACAATCTAAATGTCCCAATCAACCTATGACAAAGTGTGTATGCGAGAGAGAAAAATGATCCAGCTCTTCCTACTACTGCTCCTTATCAGTGTTATTAAAACTAGTCAGTCGGATCGGCCTTTTGAGCCAAAACGGTCGGACCGACAGTACAGAACCATTTTTGGCTGGTTCCATACCAGTTCTATCCATTTCCTATGACACACGTATGGTGCAATCATTGGGGTGGATTTCAATTTTTTTAGGTAAATAAACGAATTTAAGGTTGAGGAGGCCTAGAAAAATTTGGATTTTTTCCTCCAAAAGGTCTCTTCATGTTGGTCTCTTTCATCTATGTTTCATCTAAGTTGTGTCTCTTCTAATTCAATTATTCTTTATTACCTTCATTACTTTTTCCTACAATCTTTTCATTATTTCTTCCAATTGTTACGTGTGATCGAAGATATTTCCAAATGTTGTGTGGTTCCAATCCTTGAGTTGGAACTTCAATGTCTTTAGATTTTGATAGAGTTATAGCATTTTGTATTGGCTTTGAGATTTTGTAGCTATCCACCATCCTTGAATATTTTCCTTAAAGTCAGGTTGAACAAACCACATGTTCTCAAATATTAAAGGGGTGTTTCAAGGCATGCCTTGTTGTAAAACTTGCAAGAGAATTGGCATATGATATGGATATTTGATTGGAAGGGTATGGACCTCAATTACTTATTTGGATTCGTATTGATGCACATGAATATATATGGTTTTTTTTTTCAAAATTTAAATATTTTATGTAGTTTTTGGTCAACCGGTTTTTTAGTCTGATTTTTTTCCGATCCGATTTCACATTTTGGGGGTCAACCTGTCCAGTCCAATTTTTAGTTTTGATAACATTGTTCCTTATATATCCTCCTCAAGAGTGGATCACACAAACATTTTCTTCACTTAGACATCATGAAATTTCGTCCAATGATGGTATGTGCAACTGACTAGGGTGTGGCATCAAGGCAAATAGTATGAGTTTCACTTGAGTCTCATTAATTTGTTTAAATCTCTATTATGCATAAAGAGTTTTCATTCCTCCCTCTTCCACACAGACAAGACAAAAAAATAAAAGGCAGATCAATTAAATAAGGGAGTGTGTTGTTTTTACTACAAAATAAGAGCATTGTTAACTCCTAATTACATCAACATAATTTGTTGGCTATTGTAACTCACACATAATGTTGTATAAAGAGTGACTACGAATAGATTGGAACGATTGGAGCAGGGCATATGGCCCAACTACTAATTGGATCTTTTGAGATGCTATTAGAGGGGCCAACTAGGAACGTAGGCATCCCATTCACCTTCCTGGTAGTCATCAAGTGATACAATGAAATCATACAACTCTATCCATTACCCCATATGATTCTATCAATTTCCCATTAGCCTGATAAGAGGAAGATAATTGTTGATTACAAGGAACTGAGAATCAAAATTTGGTTGGGGATTTGCAACAACTATATCATCATGGAAGTTGATCTCATGAACCCAATTAAATGGACAAACTAAGTATTTTGACTATTGGAATTATTAAGAAATTGACAAGTAATTTCCAGCAACAATTAACCAGAATGCCTAAGAATTTATCACACCCATTGACTGAAATAATTGTGGGTTAGCCAAAATGTTGAATTGCAAGTGTTGTAATAAGTAGTGTATGTATAGGGATAACACTAGAGATAGAAATTCATACAAAGTCATAGAAGTAAAGCAATCACACAACTATAAACACACAAATTTTACCTAGAAACCCAAACACGAAAAATAGCTTCGAATGGGTTGGTTGCCTAGACTTCATTTCAACAATCTTAGGTTACAATGTAGTGCACGTATCTATGGCCATTCAACAATTTACATAACCATCTCTTGAGCATCCTCGCCTCTTGGCCAACAAAATCCCTTTTGTGAGTGCAATTAAAAGAAGATATAGTTAGAGATGGGGATAATGGGAAGGCCAAAAGATATGACATTTTATTTCCCATTCCCGACTCTCTTCTCTCTTATTTTCATTTTTCTTTTACATTTAATATTTTTTTCTCTCTTTTCTTTTCTTTAATTTTCAAAACTTGCATTGTCATCTTCATTTCATTTAAACTTTATTAATTGTCAAATTGATTTTGTGTACTAAGCTTTACAAACCATTCGTCTTGTTCGGATTGGTTTGGTGGTCAGATGTTGACCTTAAAAATAGTCAACGTACATGATTGTAAAGTGTCACAAAATAGCTACCTACCAAAACTTTTCAAGATTCCTTTGGAACCCTAAGAATATTTAATGTTACCTTGGCTAGCAATCATTCAATACAGATTACCCATTAGAGACTATACGGTATCCTCTAGTGTGCACTAAGATCATAGTGATGGATCCATTATAGTTTATTAATGCATGGTTTGTTTTATGTGCCAATGATATATGGACATTTCATGGTTGGATCCATTATGCTACCAGTGACTACTATTTAAAGTTTGATATATGTTCATCTGATGTATGGTTTCTTATGTTATCACAATGATATGTAAATGATTGGTTATGGATGTGAAGTACAGAGTTCTACATTAGACCTTTTCATTATGATGGTATATAGCTACAATAATTATAAGTCGATTTTGAAAACAAGTAAATGTAGTGGTATTGTTTATAACATTCACATATTTTATATGCTTTTCATATGTTAGCTCAAATTGAGCTCAATCGCCTACAATAAGATAGGGATGTTTGGAATGTCAAAAAAATGGTTCTAGGCCTCAAAGCTTATTCTCATACTTAAATACAGTATGGAAATCTATGAGTAGAGAACATCATTGCAAAGCATTGTTATAAGGGTTGCATTATAAACAAAGGATCACTATCCAAATTTTATATTAGTTTTGGCACATTGCAAGGTTATGGGCATTGGCAAAAGTAGTTTGATGACAGACATGGACATGACAATACATTAGTGTATTTGTTTTGGAAGCATTAATTTGGGAAATAAATTATGGTTTTCCTCATATATCAAATGGAGGATTGAATGGAGACACACTTGTGGTTTCTAGCCTAGCTCCATACTCTATTCCATTGTTGATTCACCTCATACCATGCACTTTGTAAGAGGCATGTTTAGTGTCAATTTTGGCAAGTAATATACAACCTCCTTTGCATACAATTGTGCCCATCTTTGTTAGTTTCAACACACATGATTGTGGTAGGTGGAGTGTATAAATCAAGTTATATGCTTAAACTTGGATCTTTATCTTTGGAAGATAAATAAGATCTAAGTTTCAACACTTAATTTGAGTCTTCATTCAATTGGGGTTGTTGTTTGAGGGAGTATGACTTTGGCTAGCAGTTTATGGTTTGGAGAGCAGAGGCAACCATGGATAGAGTTCAGCCATCAACCTCACAAGGGAAATGGAAAGAGGTAGCATACAACCTATGGCAACCTATGAAAATAGTCTTTGATGACCTCATTTCATGTGTTAACTGCTTGAGAAATGGTGGCTTTTTTTTCATGAGCTTGCATTTTTCTTGCTAATGTACTCACCCAATTTGACCTAGTTCATATCTACTTTTGCATACAAGTTTTTCTTCATTTTGGCTTTATTCAGCTAGTGTTTTAGCTTGCATGACCATGGTTTAGGTTTTGAATATTTTATTCCTTAACCTATCCTTTCGATTTTCCCATTTACTGATTTCTTAGAGGTAAACCGTGGTAAATTCCCCATTTTGTCTTTTGTTAGAAATGAGAAATGAAAATTCCAACATACCTATGTCCCAATATTTCCTTTATTAAATTCTATGGCCTCAACTCAAACCTATTGTGGTGTATTCAACCTTAGTTTAATTATTATTTTAAGTAGATTTCCATTGTTTGTAAAAGGATTTTACTCAACAATTGTTTGGCATGTTATGGCCAGCTTATAGCTACAAGTTTTATTAATCATTGCACACTTTTTCCAATGGGCATTAAGTGTAGGAAATGACGGGTTTGGGTCTCCTCTTATGATAGTTGACATGGAAAATGAGAGCCTCTTTCATGTAGGGTTGTTATACTATGCATGGTGGAGTGGTAAAGGCATCTTTGGTCATATTTTGTAAATATGACACAGTTATGGAATGTGACTACAATGCATGTTGGAGTTATCATTGTATCATTGTTTGTATGCTTCATCTAAAAGAGCTATAGTTGATTAAATCCCTCCTTTAACAAAGATGTTAGATGTTTCCTATCTAGATTTGATGCATGCAAAGAGGGTTTGAAATTCGAAGATTAGCCTTTTATCATAACATTGTAGCCTTTGATAAAAATTTCTGGTGTGATAAATATGAATTTTTGCAACCTATGCATGTGCTATAAGCTGAAATATGAATTCTACTTGTAATAGGAACATGTCATAATAGCTTGTTCTTTGTAAACTCATGTAATTTTTTGTGATGAGTTATATTGATGTTTCCCTCTAAATGCATGAAGGAATAATGCATTAAGTGTTTAGCAGATTAGAGTTAAAATAAATATGCTATATAAGGATTTCTCAATCTAGAATTAAGATTGATTAAAATGACTAATGGTTGTTGCCACCTAAAGAGATCTTGACCAAACTCTGGCCTAATCTATCTTTATTATTATCTTACCTACAAATCCCTACAACTCATGAAATTCCCTAGCCACTTGAACTCTTGCATACATGCATGTTTAAGGGTTGAAATTATTGCCTCTTTGGTTACTTATTCAATTATTTGCATGTTGATATCAGCATTTGCAAGGTGTTTTGGTTTTACCATCTATTGATGGAAAACCTACAATCAAATATCTGGATGAGCTCCAAGAGTGGAACTCAATCCCAACTGATGATGGCACTATGATTCAAATTAATAGTGTCATGTATTAGAAAATCTAACATAAGTAGTCCCCACCATGTGAATAATGTAGTTGATACATGGAGGTTTTTTTATACATTTTTCTTGCTACATTAGTAATAGTGCATATTTTGAACAATTATATGGCATGGTTTGATGGATTATGTTTATATGTTTGATGAGGACTACGATTGTTTTTTGGTTGATGTAGTGAATGAGTGAAATTCTATGTTAGTTTGAGAGTTGAATCTATTTATGTATATATGTATTCTATTTATATATAGATATGATGAATGCAAATGGTTATTTGTATGTTCATAGTTTAAATTTTTGAAACAAAGATAATGAACTAATAAATGGTGATGAAAAGTAAATGTTTCATCACCATATACTTAAGGAAAGTGCACTTTAGTTGAATTGGACTTGTAGACATCCTAGAAGCCTAACTTCTTTGACTAGTCATCCTTTGAAATTCCTTTCTAAAGTTGAAATAAAATACTCCATAAATTAATTTTTGGAGGAAAATCAAGAGGCAGAGGTGATTTTTCACTCACCTACTTGGTCTTCTATAAAAGAGGACGAGAAGGGTGTATATAAATGAAGGGGGGAAGAGAGAGAAAGTATAGCTTTTTTAGATTTTTTTATACTACATCATATCCAATAGCCTAACAGTGTTAGCAATGGAAATCAAGCTACAATATAAGGTCCAATACTACAGTGAAAGCAGAGTTGCTTCCCTCTAGAGGTAAATTCTATCCATTTGCTTCATGTATGTATTTATCTACAAATGTCTATATGAATAACACTACCATGATCACAAATTCCCTTTAGACAATATAAGTGTGGGGTTAGTATAGGCTCTACACTATCTAGAGCTTCATCTCACTTGGATTTAAATTGGTGTAAAGAACATATGGTCTCCTAAACATCTTGTGTACAAGAAGCCAAGCCATTTGTTGGAACTATTTGGGTTACTATTGGCTATATAGAAAACTTAATTTATGAATAAATATATTTTGGCATAACTACATTTATCGTTCTCTATGTATTTTATTTGCTTCACAACTTTTCTTTGTCAACTTGCAAGCATTTTTCAATTACTTTATTTTTGTACATATGCATGATATGTTCACTGATTATAATTGAGTGCATTGTACTTATAGTTTGTTGATGTTAATGGTTAATTGCATAGTCTTAATTATTTCAAATGTTAACTTGGTTTACTCTTGCACTTAGGGTTTATTATGCATTATACATTGTGTTGAAATTTGCTTTGTACATTTCTAGCATTGTCTTAACTCATATTATTAATTTTGTAGCTATTGTTTTAACTAAGTTGCAACTAATATAACTTTCAGTTATAATTATCGGTTGATTTATGCTTTAGAATCTAACTTGCATAGTTAATTAGTACTAGGCTTGTTGGATTACTGAGAGGGGGGGTGAAACAATAATAGAGCAATATAATCCTTTTTAACCAAATAATCCAAGTGTTATGTCAATGTAGAATTATCATCCAATAATGAGCAATGAACAAATGAACAATCATATGCATGTACAGTACACCAGTGTTTTACGTGGAAACCCAAAGCGGGACAAAACCACAGAATTATTTTTCTTATATGTCTTGAAGAATTACATTCGTTGGAAGCACCAACTTCCTTTGGTTTCCACCTGCAACTAGAAGGAGGCTCCAACCCCCTAGTTTCTCAGGCTACAACCTGAGGGAAGCTCCAACTCCCCAATAATTTGGATACAACCAGAAGGAGGCTACAACCTCCTATGTTCTTCGACTACAACTGGAAGGTGGCTACAACCACCTGTCCTTGCCTCGTCCTACCGCCCTGAAGTAGAAGTAGAATGATGGAACCATTGTCACACTATCACTGTGAGATATACCGTTGTAAACCTGTGCCAATAAATCTGAACCATGCATCAACCTCTACCTCAACATGTAATCAACCTGTACCATAAACAAGTGCATCAACCATGCACCAACCTGTACCAAACAACCTGTAATAAACATGTACCATAAACAAGTGCATCCAACCATGTACCAAGTAGGTACCAATCATGTTTCAACTACTCATCAACTATGAATCATCAATATGTGCCAACATCATCAACTATACACCTCATGTATGTGCCAACTCATCAACTACTTGTCTCAACCATGTACTCAACATGTACCTCAACCAAAATCCCTCATCAATTTCATCATACAAATATGATTTGTAGCTCTGTAATAGACCTGGTGTATATGATCACATTCTTGCAAACCTTCCTTAACTTTAACAACAAGAGACTATCATTTTCATCAAACTTTTCTTTAGTCTCACATGCCTAGTTTTGGATTAGTCAACAACCCTAACTTGAAGTAATCATAACTTTGTAACTGTAATGAATAAAGATATGAAAGTGATACAAAATGTTCTTCAATGTGTTTTATGCAATTCCTCCAGGTTTCACTACTTGGAACCTCTCAAAAAAGGAGTTATAGCAAAAATGGCATACCTTGTTGAATTCTAGCTTATTCTAGAGATCGACCTTGTAGAGCATGCCCCGCACAGAATATTTGTTGAATCAATATGAAACTATTACACATAATACTAAAGACTGTACTCTAACCAAAACATTTGGTCTTACTAAATTTGGATCTGTTATGAAGAAGTTATGATTTTTTTACCCGAAACACATGTTTTTGACTAGTTTTAGGACTAGCCACAGACCCTATTTTCCATGGATTGTAACTCCAAAAATACAATGGCCCACAAGCTTAATTTTTTACCAAAGATACTTGAATATGTTTCCTCAATGGAATATCAATTTCACACTCTGAATCATTATATAAAAAAAATTATTGTAAAAATGGTGAGATGACCTGTAAATAACATACCTTAGAAAGCATCATCAAAAGAATTTATCCTTCCTTGAATTCCGGCCTTCTTTTCTTAACCTTCCCTCAGAAATTCGGCTTAGATATCCTTTGGTTACCTCATACACATATAGGTATTCAATATTCTCAAGTGTGTCTTAAATGAGAGAGCCTTGCCTCTTATTTCTACTCTCCAAGTAGCTTCCTTAAAAACATCTTCTAGGTCACTTTGCCCACTTTCCTGATTTTAGGGTTAATCCACTTCTAATTTCTCCATTGAATTTATTGTTTAAATAATTTATTTTGTATTCACTTTGAATTATAGTACACTCATCACTTCACTTTATTATTTACCTTCTAAAATCTCTTAAACCACTTTGACTACTTTGACCTTTGGGGGCTTCTAGATGACATATGAGGATCCTCCGACTTCGTAAGGCCATAACTCTCAAGCCATGAGGAGTTATGTGATGTTCCACATACCACCAGAAATGGAATGACATGAAATATCCATATAGAATAGTATTACCTTCAAATATAGAAAAAATCATACTGTTATCCATCAAACAAACTTGGGTCCATTACCCAAACCTGGGTTCTCCAAATTCACATGGTCATAGCTCTCCAACTGTGAGGAGTTATGTGACATTCCACATACCATCGGAAATGGAATGAAAATCACTATCCATATAGAATAGTTTCCCGGAAAAATTCACTATCCTTCATATCATTATTCCACAATTAAGCACGGGTTCTCTTACTCCGCAAAGCGTCTTCCCGTGAGGGATTTCACCATAAGGGGACCACTTTGGAGTTCATCCATATTTATTTCTTAGCAACCATGAAAAAAAAATAATGAGTCATCTTTACATCAAACAATCTTGGGTCCATTACCCAAACCTTTGTGTTGCGGGGCTTTCTTCAAGGGTTGACATCAATGACAACCAACCTTAATCAACAATCTCTCCCTTTGGAATTGATGGAAACACTCTGATTTAATATTGAAATCATATCACTCATGCTCCCCCTAGAACCATGTCTCTATCCTATGCATTTGATAAATCTTCTCCCCCTAGAACCATGCCTCTGTCCTCTGCATCTGATAAATCTCTCCCCCTTTTTCATCAATGGCAAAGGTATCTTTCCATCCGAGGTTTCTCCCCCTGACTGAACTGTCCTCTTATGGTGCTTCATCATGTACATCTAAGACATATAGTATAAGCATTCAAAAAGCATTCATTTTGGAGTGGAAATAACTTCAAGTCTTTGGCGAAGATATTCAAAGGTTTTAATGGCCTAAAGCCGACATAAATAAAATAACATTACTAATCTAAATCACAACTAATGGCCTAAAGCCGACATAAATAGAATAACATTACTAATCTAATATGCCCCAATTAAGTGGTAATGAGCCAATATTAGGGCT
>ML809364.1:110756-125284 GCA_009831015.1 Picea engelmannii
AAATAACATACCTTAGAAAGCATCATCAAAAGAATTTATCCTTCCTTGAATTCTGGCCTTCTTTTCTTCACCTTCCCTCAGAAATTCGGCTTAGATATCCTTTGGTTACCTCAGACACCTATAGGTATTCAATATTCTCAAGTGTGTCTTAAATGAGATATCCTTGCCTCTTATTTATACTCTACAAGTAGCTTCTTCAAAAACATCTTCTAGGTCACTTTGCCCACTTTCCTTATTTTAGGGTTAACCCACTTCTAATTTCTCCATTGAATTTATTATTTAAATAATTTATTTTGTATTCAATTTGAATTATAGTACACTCATCACTTCACTTTATTATTTACCTTCTAAAATCTCTTAAACCACTTTGACTACTTTGACCTTTTGGGGCTTCTAGATGACATATGAGGGTCCTCCAACTTCGTAAGGCCATAACTCTCAAACCGTGAGGAGTTATGTGACGTTACACATACCACCAGAAATGGAATGACATGTACTATCCATATAGAATAGTATTACCTTTAAATATAGAAAAATCCATATTGTTATCCATCAAGCAAACTTGGGTCCATTACCCAAACCTGGGTTCTCCAACTTCACATGATCATAATTGTCTAACCGTGAGGAGTTATGTGACGTTCCACATACCACCGGAAATGGCATGACAAGCACTATCCATATAGGATAGTTTCCCTAACAAATTCATTGTCCTTCATCTCATTATTCCACAATTAAGAATGGGTTCTCTTACTCCGCAAAGCATTTTCCCGTGAGGGATTTCACCATAACAGGACCACTTTGGAGTTCATCCATATTTACTTTTTATCAACCATGAAAAGACAATAATGAGTCATATTTACATCAAACAATCTTGGGTCCATTACCCAAACTTTTGTGCTGCAGGGCTTTCTTCAAGGGTTGACATCAATGACAACCAACCTTAATCAACAAGGCTTTCATCCTAATTAAATATTTAAAGAAAATCAATTACTAACAAAAAACACATTTTAAAATTTGCATGCTCATAATTGGAGAATTAGTACCCTTAAGGGAAAAGACTCTAATGACTTGTTTAACTAATCAACTTAACCTCGTACTTAGTAGGAAAATAATCAAATAATTTGTTTAACTAATCAACTTAACCTTGTACTTAGCGGGAAAAGACTCATCTGACTTGTTTAACTAATCAACTTAACCTCGTACTTAGGAGGTTTAGGGCTTTAAGCATACACTAGGTTTATATCCTCACCTTTCACCCTTGAGAGCCCTACATGTTTTGAGTGTTGTGCTCAAGTTGTATTTCATATACCAACACCTTCTACTAATGCTTCCTTGCTTAAGAGATTAAAAATGATGAAGTTAATCATTTTTCACATGGAGAATGCAATTTATTTTGAAAATTATAAACTTTGATAGAATTTAATGGAAAAAAAGGAATAAGATTATAAAACATACTCTTTTAGATTTTGAAATGTATGACAAGTATTTTTCATTATTGCAAAACATGAAAAAGCATAAAAATCTTACCTTTAATAAAGACATTTTAACCCTCCCACGAAAGAGGTTAAACTACAAATAGGGATAGTATTTGGTTTCATGTATGGGATTAAAACTCAATTCTATTTAAAAATCACATGACCCCACTAGAGGTAGCTTCAGCGTCTAGTGCAGACTACAAAAACTCTTGGAAGTAGTGAACCTTTGGTACCTTGTGGAGAAGGAGGTCAAACATTGTACAAATCCTAAAGATCTCATAGATTACAACAATAATGCAATGAACATGAAGTGGTTCTTGATAGATTCAATGAAGGATCATCCAATCCCTCGTATCAATGAGAAAAAAAATTCCAAGGAAATATATGATGCCTTGGGTACCCTATACGAGAGTATGAATGTATCTAGGAATATGCTTCAAAGGAAGAACCTCACCATGACCCACATATGTATTACAAATATATTTTCTATCTATCCAATGAATCTAGAAATGTTGAGAGACCAACTCTATGCAGTTGGTGATGAAGTCAAAGATGATGAGCTAGTTTAAATTTATTTGAAATGATTCAATTCATCTTGGTAAACTATGTCCAGGTCATCTATCATTGAGAGAAGTTACCCAACATCAAGCAATTGTGGGATCATTTCCTTTGAGAGGAGATGAGACTACAACAAGTGTCAACTAGTTACAAGGATGAGGATGATGTACTAGACCTATCCCTCATTAGAAGATGAGGAGAGGAGGTAGTAAAGGAGGACATGGAAGGGGTCAAAAGGACAATGAAGAAGAATTAAATTCTTCATGTCAAAGGAATAAATACTTGAGTCATATTAATTACATTAGTTGTGACAAGAATGGTCGATGTGCCTCTTAATGTCTTGAGAGGAAGGAGTTAAAGGGTAAGAAACAATAGGAGTTTGTAAGGAGTGTATATGCTTTTGGTGTGGATTATTTAATTATCAATCTAGATAGCCACTTTGACATGGTGTCCAATATTTCCACGTACATAGTTTCAAGCGTTGGATGGTATGTGGACAATGGAACTTCAAGACATATGAATTATGACAAAAATATCTCCAGCATGTTTCAAGTGCAAGAGGGAGGAATGCTTATGGAGTTGGGTGATGATTCCATGTATATTATGAAGGGATTGAGTTCCATATGTTTCCAAATGCCTTCAAGTGATTTTCATGATTTATATTTTTTCTTTTATGTTCCTAATATAATGAATACTATTCTTTCATTTTATTACATGATAGATTTATATAGTGTGTGGGTAAGTTTGATGGTTAGCCAGTCACCTCCAGGTACAACAACCATGGATCTAGTCAGTTTTAGCTAGATCAATGAGAGGAGGTGGCCTTTAAAGGCTACTCATAAATCCAGTTGAGAAGGTATGGAAGGATGACATGATGGAGGAGGGTTCCTCCATCATTGAGAAGATAGTTGCATAACTAGATATGGAATTAGTGATTAATTCCTTGATTGTAGTTGATGAGAGTATGGAAGAGTATCCGAATAAGGTTATTACAGAAGGATTCTCTTAGCTAGAGGGAGAGAACCTTAATGAGACTCTTACTCTAGTTGTTGGAGGACTTAAAGAGGGAATTTCCCTAGATGGGTTGATGCATGTACCAACAATTTTGGATTTCAATATCGATGAGATGGTACTCATGTTTGGTTGTTTTGAGTTTAGTGTTGATTTGATCTATTATAAATTTGTCTTGGCCCTTTATTAAAATGTGTTCATTATTGCAATAAGTATCAAACAATTCATTATGTGGTGTGAGAATATTTTTACCAGTGAAGATGGCATGAAGGACAAAGGATATTGGTAGGTTTTTTATGTGATGTTCCTTATGCAAAAGGTTTTCACTGTAAATATTATGAAGAGAGATTATAGTACAAAAAGGAGTAGTGATTCCTATAAATTTTCTTTAGGTTCATTGATGGTAAATTGGTTGGTCATGCCCCTAGTAGAGGGGAGGTTCAAGATGTAGAGGGAGAATCTTGTGTTTATCAGAGAAATATTTCCTCTGTAAGAGGGAGTTTTGAATTTCTCATCCCATAGAAAGTGTCCAGTAGAGTGCCATTAATGGAAACAATGGGAAACGAAGACTTAGCACATGCAAACAAGATATAGTGGTAGGTTAACATAGTTCAGACAACAACGTTAAAGATAGCAAAGGTACGGGTTATAGGTATAAGTACGAAGAGGGTGTGTTTAGTGTCTCCTTATTGAAGTAATGAACAAGTATAATGAGGGTGAATGTATGCAAAATTTATGCATGCACCACCTTCATTTAGGTCTAGTTTACTATTGTTCCAAATTTAGCAAGTTTTGATCTCTAGTTCTAGTTCAGTTCATTTTGAATTTTGTAGAATTAGTATTTTCTAGCTTTATAATTTTCTAGAATTAGTATTTTCTAGCTTTAGAATTTTCTAGAATTAGAGAGATGGGGCACTAATCCCAATGAGAGGGTGAAGTCAATGTTCATGTGTATCCTACTCCAACATTTGTGTACTCTAATTTAGGTGTAGTTCTCTAGGAGGCCAATGTATGCATGTATGCATGAAGGCTAGGCACTCTAACCTAGGCACTTAGGGTTGGATTATAGTGGAGAACCTTAGCATCCTCTCTATAAAATAGAGGTAGGGTTTCTATTGATATTCATCTAGTTCAATAGAGAGTAGTGAATGGTTAAAGTCAGTATTTGAAGATTTCAATATTTCCCATTTTCAAGAGTAATAAACAATTATGCGACTTGAGTTTCATATCTATGTACTACCTGCCATTTTATTCAATAAAATGGGTTTCAATATATAGTGCATTTCATATTGCAGTTTGATAGAGATTTCAGTTTTATGTTTTCCTAAGTAAGTAGGTTAGAAATCAAACTAGGATTATTACCATGTGCTAAATAATTTAAACATGATTATGGTTATCTAGCACACCAAGTTTAAAAGTAGAAAATGCATATTGATAAGTACTTTCATGTTGATTCACATTAGCACCCATTGAAAAAATTGAGTGTTCTTAATAGTTTGATGACTCATCTCCAATAGTAAACATTTGTTGGAGAAATTGGAGCACCCATCGAAGGTACTCAAAATAAAAGGTTATAATAAAAGACAAATCAACAAGGTTTTCTAGAAGACCAAGAGGGAACCCTTCATAAGACGACAAGATGAGATGGAGGGGATTAAGATCACCTTACCTTAAATCAAAGGGATGATAGATAAATCATAAGGACCATGAAAAAGGGTTAACATAAATGTCACCTTCTCCCCACTAACACCATTAAGAGTATGTTGGGAACTAGTAAAGAATCAACTAATCATAAATTGCATAAAAGGGTTAATTTCATTTTACTCTCATGCAAGAAAATTTATATGGGAGAAACTAGTAGGTTAGTTCATGTATGACTTAAATAGCATTACATTGACAATATCCACAGTAGAATTTAGAAATAAACCTTATCGATGTATTATTACAACACTAGTCATCAGATTTGCATGGAAAATAAGGGAGACCTTAAAGATGGAAAATAATCCTATTAGCATGAACAAGGATAATAGAGAAATTGATAGGTTAGTTCATGTAAGAATTAAGGAGCATTATGTTGACAATATGCACAATATAATTCTGAAATCGACCTTGGTCAAGTATTCTTACAACAAAAATCATCACATTTGCATGGAAAACAACAAGGTAGTCCCAAGGTGGATCATTGTACAATAGAGAAAATAAGAGAGGTTTTAGAGATGGAAAATCCTTATAAATAACATGAACAAGGATGACAATACAAGAATAATCGAAACATTGGAAGTTGGTGATTCACCTTATTCGGAACAACTCTCACCATAAAGACATTATTAATCACTAATGATTTTATGGCTTTAAAGTGTATACCTAAGTTTGTAGGTTTAAATTGTTGGTACATTAAAAAATAAAAATAAAAAGTCTTATTTTCATAGTGGTTGATTTTATTCTTGGGTTTTTTGAGGTCTCTCAATTGCATATTTACAGTGAGTATGATGGGGTCATTAACTCTATGGGATATGAATCTCTTAATGATGATCATTTTGGTGGTGGTGGGATCGAAATGTTGAGAAATAAATATCTCTAAATAAAACTCGCTCATGTCTATTGATTGAATTTATGCCTAGAAGAACATAATAAACAATTGGATGAGATATGTTACATGTGATGGTCGGCATAGTTTGGATGATATGTGTCACATGTGATGGTAGGTGGGTAATACTATTAAACTAAAATGAAAAATGGTGGCCTACATTTAATATAATAAAAGTGAAAACAAGTGCCAACATTTTAAAGACACAAAACTAGCATGGACCATTCTTAATCAATGATCTTTTCATCCACCCAATTTTTTTCTAAGGAAATCCTTGCGGAAAACCCTTCAAGTACCTCCCCATGATCCATGGATGGTAAATGCGGTAAACCACCAACCATGTTAACGGAGCCTAGAAACAATGGTATTAAGAGAGTCGAACCCATGACCTCCCCAATTCACCGAGGGAGAGTTCTCACGTCTGGTTCATGACCAACTGAACTAACCCTTGGGGCTTAATCCACCCAATTTTTATATCACTATTGATGCCTAATAAATCCAAAGTTAAAATAAACCTATAATGAAAGAATAAAAAAATAAATTATCTAATATGCAAGGAATTTTACCTTGCTAAAAAAATATTTCTAGTAATTGCAAAATAATTACAAGAGGTCCAAAGATCATGAAACTTACTCTTAACAAAGATCCTGTTGGCTCTATGAAACATTTGGGGTCCATAGAAAGTATCCAACTCAAGCTCAATGTAGTCTAATGTGCTCACATATTCAACCCTCCAAGAGCAAGGAGGTCTCACCCAAGGTGTGTATGATAGTTGACATGACATTAATGTGTAAAGTGTTAAATATTTAATGGGGGTTGCATTCATTTACTTATCCATTAATTGCATTAAAAAAAACTAGCACAACTAACTATTTGATATGTGTTGTATTCTTTGTAGGTTCCCAGAGAAAAAAGGGTATGGCTCTCAAGTTGGTCGGTTTTCCCAGTAAAGGGTTTCCAAGGTAAATATTTATGTAATGTGTATGTGTGTGTGTGCCATTGCTATTCTTAATTATTTTAGATTCTATTATTATTTTTTGTCTTGCATAGGTTTATCGAACTCTTCACTAACAACATTCATATAAATCACAATCACATATAAATCATCTAGATACACAATGAACACGAACATCTAAGGACAACAATTCTCCATTGTATTAGCAGAATGAGTGATGTTACATAACTCTGAAGCAAAAAACAAGACAAAGTGCATGACTCTCCATCCTTAGAAACCATGATAACATTACAATAAACAAAAATAACTCCAACTCGCTTTGCATCATTATAATTCTCCTATATATGGGTGACTCGAGTGGTTACATAAGATTCTAGAATATACAAGGGAATCTACCAGTCGTAACCCATTCATACAAAATAGTACAAAAGAGTATGTGTCTTTAAAAACATGAATAGAGGGTCAAGGGAACTGGGTGTAGATGATGTATAAGATGACTCCTCATATTTTGTGTACTTGAGGTTATATGGAACTTATCTTTTGTGGATTTATCTTCTACTAAACTCTGCTCTATTCCAACAATTAGTCAAAATTGGGCCACAACAAATCTCACATCGCACCTTCCAAATCATCTATGAGTTGGGTTCTACGCCTCATCCCTCAAAAAGGGGCTTCAAATTTAGAGCTTCTCTAACCGTTGCTTACCTAAACTTAGTGAATTCATCTCAAACAGTGGTCCACTTCTGGCTAGTTTCCTAGATTTCTTGGGTATGCTTGGATGTTGATGCTTTTATCAATTCCTCTTTAGTTGGTATTGCTTGCATCAATGCCCTTAACTTAGCATCAAAAATATATTTCATCCTCTTGGTCCCTATGAATTGACACTAAGGCTTTCTTGCAAGTTCTCACACTAATTTCCTTAGTTTCTTCTTCTTGTCCTCAAGACAATTTCTTCTTCTTGTCCTCAAGACAATAATGCTTTATTTATATACTTTGAGTTTCTTCCAACTTGTCCCTAAAGCATCTAACTTGATGGCCTTAACATACACTTTTTCATACTCTGCTTATACTTTCTCTATTTACTATTGTATCCTCTACTCAAACATCACAATGATATCCCCATGTTTATGAAATATCATCCATAGAATGTGGCCTTCCCTCCTTAGATACTCTAATTTATCAATCTATGCATGGGATTTAGTGATAACATGATCAATGATCAATGCCCTCATCTTTTAGTGATCCTTAACCTCAACAATTTAATACTTGGAAAGTTATTCCTTCCTTTCTTTTTCCTTCATTGTCTTTGCATCTCTAGCGAATTCTAGTAACCCTTTTATATTCTCCAATATCATCCACAAGGTTGTTGCAATTGTGTTAATGTATTGCTCTCTTGTTGTGACATCTTTAGTGCCTCAAGCAATTGTGGGAGAACTATTGACTCAAAATATCATCACCTATTAAAAATGCTCGCAAATAATTGTGAAGCCTATTATAATTACTACTATATAGCTAATAGGTGGGGTACCCAAAGATTAAAGGCAGAATATTGGTCCTTCAAGCTTTTCCACAACATGATATACTTCATGTTTTTTCCTCTTCAGTTTACTGGTTCATGGTTATCTTGTTATGCATATGATTGATATTGAAAAGATTACTTGCATTTGGGTATGAAAGTAACAAAGGATCCGTGTCTTCTAGCACCATGACAACATTTATAAAAGATATATGAGGGAAATTTATCCAAGTCAAAGCATGTGGTATAAATTATGAGTTCAAAATACATGGCATACAGGTTAATAATTAAAACCCCATATATATCATTAGGCAACATATATCATTTTCAATGGTTTGTATATTTTGAAGAAAGGGTTTTGGATCAATACATTTATATTTGGTTTTTATATGTGGTTTAAGTATCGTTGGGTTCGATATATGGATATCACATAAACCATAGCTTGTGTTAAATCTGGTCCATATTATGATGGGGGTTATTGCAAGTTGTTTTAAAATTTTAGGTATTATATCATATTGGAGGTAATACTTTGCATAGAAAACAACCAACGTATGAATTATACTCAGATTGAGGTATACAATATGTGACTGAATTTGGTTTGTGGTTGGCATTCAACAACAATCTCACATATGATATAGAGTTATCTTTGTTTATACATTTTACATGTGGTATATGGTTCACGATATGGTTTGTTTCGAGGTTACAATTTGTTGACTGCAAATCTAATGTTTATTTGATTTGATATGGTGTAAAGACTCGCTCGCTATGAGGGTTGTGGATTGTTGACTCGGCATGCATGGTGATGATTTGTTGGGTTGGTGACGTGATTGAGTTGGCCATGCATTGAAGGTGCTAGGACGTGTGCATTTATTCCACTATCCCATGAACTATCACTCCCTTTCTACCTTGGTTTTGGGTTATTTGTTCTGTTGGTGTGGAGAAAAGAGCTCTGAGCTCTGTTGGCTAAGATTTTTTCTCTTGGTGGTTTCAATAACTTATTCATCCCTCACCTATATTTTTAAAGCACTATTGTACAAGGTATGAGCGAACAATTTGTTGCACATCTTCTACAATGAATTTGTCTTTATGAATGGTTGTATTTGGCTCTGTTTAGCATGAATGTGTGCACAAATGTCTCATTTCTCCCTTCTTTGTTGTTTCTTGAAAGAAAAAGTGAAAAAAGTGTTTTGTTTACATAAAGTTGGTATTATCTCTATTTTCATCTTCCATATTTGCACTTTCCATATCAATTTGCAATAATAATAATAAAAGGATTTTGGGCATCTTTTGGTTTGCATGCAAGTAAGACTCAAACTCGAGTTCTCTTTATCTTTTTAGTTTCGATGGCCATTCAAAAAAATACACGTTCCTTTTATGAGATTGCAGTCATGGGTTTTTATGTTGTCCAACTCGTGTTCGAATCCCTCTATGAAAGCTAGCAATTTGTTTTGGTTCGAACCCAAATAGCAAGTTTTACACTTGGAGGTGTCCATGGTTTTGATTTCAACTCTGTACAATAGTTTTCATTGTTGAAAGATGAGCACATAATCAAATCCATTTAGTACAAATTGCTTGTACATTTCTGAGTTCCAATCAAATTATTGTTCTAATTTAAAATTATGTGGTTGAAGTGTTTTTCGACATGAGTTATGGATAAGTTGAATCCTGAATTTCGTGATTGGTTTGGTTTTATATATTTTGCATACAATCAATTCTTCGATGTTTTTCCTCACTCCTGGACTTATTGTTTTTAAAAGAGGTGACAGGTTTGAACCCTAATATGGTAATAAGCCTCACAAGATTGAACCCGGGTCACTGGAATCATATACATTCATGCAATCTTCAATGAAAATTAGGGCTTTGGCATTTTAAATTCTAGTCATGGGTTAAAAGTTTCTCATGCATAAAGAAAGATTGGGTTTTATAGTTAATTCAAATATGGTTGAGCTAAGTCTAAGTATTATAGTTTCAAAAGCATAGGTTGAAATCCCATCTCTATAATTGTAGTTATAAGCTCTAACTCAGGTCTTTTAGATTCAAAATTATGATGACAATAATTCCAATCAAGCTATGACTCTTCCTCGTGTTTCCCTCAGCTTAGTGTGACTTTGGTTAAAATATTTTGAGTCCAACTGAGATTTGGTCAAATGATACATGCATAAAATTTTGGTATAATTGATTTATCAATTGTTATTTGACAACATGGAATGGTTGGCAATTTTTGATACAAAGTTGTGATGATAAGATTGGTACATGCCTCTTATATTTGGTCTGACAATAATCGTAAACTTATCTCTCATGGTTTATGCTATTTTGGTTTATGGTTGTGGTGTAACGACATTATAAATTGGAAATAATTGAGATCATATATTAATAAAGGGCATTGCATAGCCAATAAGGAATGATTTTATGATGATTTAAAATTTTGTAATGACTGAGTTTTAAAGTTGTTATGTGGACCTCACACTTCTCCTTCATGTATTTCATTTTAAATAAATTATTTCCATTTATTCCCACTCAAATAAAATCCATTTTGCATGCTTCTCTCCCTTATCCACATAAATAAGGAAAGATACCATTCAATTTGATGGACGAGAATGATTTGAACAAAATGGTATGGATAGGCTGTAATAATTATTTACTCACAGTTTTCAAATGGTTGGTTTTGATTTGTTTGGGTTAGAGGCAGTAAAGACAGTCTTTGGTTGATGACATTTGTAGTGAAAGTCATATGGATTGTTATATAGACTACTCGTCCCTCATTAATTTCATTTTACATAAATTATTCCCTTCAAACCGCATTCATATAAGTTCTTGTTTCCCTACTTACCATGTCTGTATAATTAAGATGAAGGGAATTCGAAAGAAATGTATGAGCAACATTATTAATTAGAAGCAATGTTTTATTACAACATGTATGAATGATTGAAAAAGGCTTGGGAATTATTATGCCTGATTGATATTAAAATAAACACGTGCATACATGTTTTAAATAAAATTTGGACAGTCTTTTGTATGGAAGTAGTAATCAACATGTACGAATTTCAGACTTGGGTGTTGTGTTTTCAAAGTTGTACTTATGTCCCTATTTCCACTTTTTCCCTTCACTTCCCATTTTTGTTGCATGGTTGTGTTATGTCAGAGCCAATTTAATCATGATGAAAATTTGTGTTGGATGTTTTATCTTATTGTGGATTATGTATGTACTAATTCGACTATGATGGGTATAGATGAGATTCTTCAGCAGGTGTAGCAACAAAGGAGGGAACAGAGGAAGAAGAGGCAGATTGCCTAACACATTTTGGCAACTTGGGGGGCATAAGAAATTAAGGTTCTCTATTCACTTTGATGTTTATTATGTTGAATTTCAGTCGTTGATCCAAACTGGGAATTTAAACCTTGGTGAACAGCATGCTTGCTACAACCCCAAGCACCCCCTAATGTTATCTTGCAACCTCACATGGTATTTTTAACATTCCTGAGTTCCATGTGCAGCCTCATAATGATGGATGGGGTGGTATACTTGTCAATCCTTCTTCTGGTGCCAATCAATGGTCCATTAATCCTCCTCCTCCCCTAGTTCATACAGTTTCCATTAATGCATATTTTCATTCTCCTCCAGTTCACCCAATATTATCAGTTCACATGGTTACTACACATGAGTCTATGCATCCCCCTCCTCCTCCTCCAAAATATTACAAAACTACACCACATGGGTCTTAATTTGATAAAGACAAGCAACCAATCATCCCCACTAGCATGGATAAGTCCTCTTCCTCTACTCACTCCAAGATAAAATTAGCAAGCAATGGTAAGATAAGTTTAAATGATTTGCATCAAGAGGTAGCCTAGCTGGAAGAAAAGAAGTCTCAGTATGAGGACTTCATCAGGGAAAGGGGATAATTTTTCAGAGAGAAATTCCCTGGGGTATTTTGATTTTTTTTATTATGACATTTGACTATCATCACTATTTTGGGATAGATGGAAAAACCATGATATTTATTTTTTAAACTTTAAAATATCATGTTTAATTTATGAGATATACAAGTGATATATGCCATGGTGTTTTGAATGAATGTTTATGGTGCTATATGATGCTGATATTTTGTTTTAGTTGATGATTATAGTGTGGAGAAACAAAGAAAATCTAGAATCGACTTTTGAAATCAAAGATGCATAATAGAGGGGGACCCCATCTATTTAGTTATATATTATCTATTAATTATTCTTATGATAAAGTTATTTGTCCTATTTATTAACTAAATTTATTTATCTTAAATAACTAAAAGTAGTTCAACTACTTGAAGAACTATCTTTTAGAAAATAAAAGGAAGAATAGAAGGACAAAGAAGACATGATGAATTAGATAAAAACACTTCTGATAAGGTTTTCTCTTGTTTCATATTGAGATTTTTGAATTTTATTCTTTCACTTTCTAAGTTTCTTTAAGAGATAAATCCTCTTGTTGATAGTAGGATCATTCTAAAGGTGGAAAATAAGAAAGAACCAAGAAGCATTGATATTTAACATGCTTCAAAAGATCATTCATTTGGGCGGTCTGTGTAGTTTTATTAGAATTCATGAATCAATTTTGAGTTCTAATTAAGATTATTTTGCAAAGTCAAGACTTGATGGACTTGTGGCTTGGTTGATCTAGTGCATTTTGATCTTGGTCATTTTCTTTCAGACACCAGTTGTCTTTGTATGATTGTTAAAATTCCATCCTAGACTTCTAAGTCTAATTTTGGTCCTTACCCTCGTAGGGGTTTGAAAAGGGGCATTTTTTTGTAACTCGGAAAAGATATATTTAATAAAAAAATGGTTTATTCTCAATTGAGACTTTTATTTCTGATTTTCAAATTGTATGTATTATTTATTTCATTCATTTAATTTTAATAGCATTCTCATATAATCATTTTTTTAATATATTTTTTAGTAAAAACACTCAATTTGATAATAACATCAAGCCTAAGGACATATTTCTTGAGGGATTATTGATATTTTTACATAGGCTATAAACCCAAGGTAACATTCCCTCCTATACCACCTTAGCCTAGTGAGATTCAAAAATGCTTGAGTGAGGACTTTCCATTCCTCGCCTCAACATTTATTTAGCGACCATATTGGGGAGGTATTCTTTTACACTTTAGTTTCGTTCTTTTTTTATATTTTGATTTGTATTATTTTATTAATGAATTCTCCTACTCGGCAACAACCCGACTTAAGGTTTGTTGATCAAAGAAACATGTATTCTAATCTTTTTTATTTAATTTTTGAAACTATCCATATCCGGGAAGAACTTGAGTGTTCTTGGGAAGTTGTAGCTAGAAACATTGAAATTCGTGATCAAAGAGAATCCCTTTAGAGATAAGCTCTGAATATGCCTCCTCAATAATTTATATTATTATGTCCACTAATTCTCACATTTCTAGATGTTTAAGAGGTCAATCTCCTAAATTTGATCCTCTCCTAGAAATAAGAAGGAAGAAAGAAATTGTTGGTAATATTCCATCTAAACTCATAACATCTTTTTCATATTCTTCTTTAGAAATAACAAGTATTTTAGTCTCCTTTCCTCTCAGACAACCCACAATGACTTCGTCTGGTGGTGGTTCTGGTAGTACTAGTGGTTCTACATATTCAAAAGCTTCAACATCTTCCCTAATATGATTTACAACCATTACAATCTTCTTGTATCAACTACAAATCTAGCTAAGGTCATCAAACAATTTGGTTTATTCAAATTTGAAGAAAATTTAAATACCACTCCATGTCATGTATCTTCTTCTCTTGATTTATCTGCAACCACAACTCCTCTGCCTAAATTTAAAGACCATTTGCCCAAGTTTTTTGGAAATGCTACTATATCGGTCAATGAATACCCTATTAACGTTTCTAATGCATGTCATAACATTGAGGGAAATGAGAATGACACAAGTATTGTCAACTCATTAAAGGTAAAAGTTGCAATTGACTTCTTTGAATTGCCACCCAAGATTTGCCCAACTTGGGTTGAATTTTCATGTTGGTTTAAATCGACATATGGACAGCCTCAAAGTCCATCAAACAAGCTCAAAGATCACAATAATATTTTTTATAACAAGGGTGAAACTATCAAATCTTTCAATCTACATTTCACAAAATTGTATAATCAAATCTCGGACACTATCAAACCTCATAATCACGTCGCTTTGATGCATTACTATAATACTTTACCTACTACTTATATACATAGGCTTGAAGAAAAGAATGTTGATAATCTAGGATATACACTACAAATTTGCTTGGAATTTGAGGAACAATTGGTTAGGATAAGCCTTGAAGTGAAGACTATGTTAAACAAAATGACATGTCAATTGTCTTACAATTGGTACAAGATATGAGCAATCGGGTGATTTATTTTGAGAGAAATGGGGTGACTTCTAC
>ML809364.1:125384-143831 GCA_009831015.1 Picea engelmannii
AAATCATTGTTATTAGTGATAGTATCATGAGATTGTTTGGCATTATATTTTGAAATCTCGTTCCGCAATGATATGTAGAGTTGTTTATATTTTGATCATGTGTCACCTTAGTGCATTAGGTGATGTTGTTAATATCTTATTTTCAAAAAGAAAAGAAAAAGAAAAATTTTCCTATTGTACTTCGCTATTCGTAGACGTAACGAAGGGGTCGTTACATCTTACCAAAGATTTTATCTCCGGAACTCTTCTTTACCTCACATGTACTTTCCTCATGGTGTTCCTCGCAAACATTACACCAACTACTAGGCATGATAGCTTTAGTCTAAAAAATATTTTTGTTTGGATTTATAAAGGGGGGTGCCGAAGAAGATGAAGCTCAAGGGGTAAGAGAGGAGACATTTCCTTTTCTCTCATATGCTATCATTCGATTATTCATGTCTTGTACAAGTTGTAAGAGGGCAGACATATTTGTCTATTTAATTGAGTCTCCCTTAGGAAAACATGTTCTTTCAAGCTATTCTTCATACTCTAAACAAGTATGCAGAGCAGAATTGAGGTTATCAATGGATTTTTCCTCAAGCCTATGACGATAGGGGGAAGGTAATGCATTATAATAATGCATGAAAGCGGCTTGGTTCTGATGTCGAATGAGTTCAGGGATTTAATTGTATAACTTGGTGAAACGCAAGTTGAAGGACATGATAGTCTCACCATCCTTATAAGCGATGTTATTGTATTCCCGTAACTGCTCGGCTGGGATTTTGGATTACCCATAGGAAGATTTGAACCAATAGACTAAATCCTCCCAAGTAGATAAAATCTTAGGAGGGAAATCGAATAAATCGGCCGCAACCTTCCCTTCAAGGGAATTCACAAATAAGCGCACACAAGTATCATTGTCATTGGCTCCTATGTTTTGACAGGAATTAGAAAATTCCACCAAGTGTTCATTCGTAGTGACAATGTTATTCCCTGAAAACCTAGGGAGATTCTCTTTGACTTTAGGAAGTGGACAAGTAGAAGGTGCCAGGTTAAGAGGGAAGGAAACATGCCACGGGGTGGTTGTAGCATCTTCTTCAAACTGAAAAAGCCCATACTTTTTATTGACTTTGGTGGGGTTTGTGGTAGATTGGACATGGACTTGGTGACTATATAAGATACCAATCACCGACGAAGCTAAATATTGTGATGAAGAAGCACCTCCAGTGCCACCAGAGCCACTACTAGATGTCATATTGTGAATGATAGGTAAGGGAGAGAAAGACGAACTAGATGAATCAGACAACGTTCTCCTTAGAGTAGTTTGTTGGGTTGATAACACAACATTCCTTCTTCCTATTTCATCAATAGGATTAATTTCCCATGATAAATCTCTTCTTCTCCTAGAAAAACGAGGGTCTAAGGACATGAAAAGAAGATCAAAATTGAAGGAAAAAGAAGGCTATGGATGATTCCTAAGCTATCTTTTCCTAGTTTCCCAACGTTCTTGGGCACTTATGTCTTGTTCAATTGTTGCCCATGAGAGATTAAGCTCAACCCGGGTATTAGCAGTGTCTAAGATGGTATTAAACAAGTTTAAAACAATGCTGGTCTAATATTGAAGACCGAGCTCAATATTAGGCTGCCTTGCAACATGAAAAGTTATTAAGAAATGAAACAATCAAAGAATCAATATAAAAAAAGTAGATATATTCAATGATAATGAAGCATAAAAATCAACCAGAGAGATATGGAAGATTTCCCCAGTATGGTCGCCAAATAAATGTTCAGAAAAAGATATGAAATAATCTTACTCAAGCATTTTTAGATCTCGCTTGGCTAAGATAGACGAGAATATCACCCTATGTTTATAGCCTCAAAATTTGTTTCCTAATCCACAAGTATTAGTTACAAGGGCTTAGGATGATTTTTTTATAAATAAAAGATTGCTGAAAAATTCAACATTTTATATAATTTTCTGAATATAACAGATGCAAAAGTAAATGTGGAGAAAAAATACCAAGTCACAATTTAACATAGATGAGACAGAATAGCAATCACTTATTTCATTCCAAGAAATCAAAAGAATCGTTCTCTTTACAAAAATCCTTGAGGGAGTTTGGACCAAAGTCAAATTTAGATGTCCCCGATGAAAACCATACAAAAGGACTTCTGACAAAAAGTAAAAACTGAACTTTAAAAGATGGATCAACTTGCCACAAATTGCTGCCCACTCGACTCTGCACAATATCCTTTATCAGTCATGAAATTTAATTCATAAACATACAAATCTACACAGACTATCAAAGATAGATGAACACCTCTGAAAAGAAAGTGTCTAAATCATGTAATTCAACCTTGAATCTTGTTGTCTACAATATGACACTGTTGTCATAAAAGAGAATTAGGCTTTCAATGAATTAAAGAATGAATGAAAACTGAATTATCTCAATAAAACTCAAGAGTAGACCTTAATATGCTTTCTCCTTCTATTCTCCTTTTGCCTTTAATCAATCAAAATTAGTTGAAGTAGTTCAACTACTTCTTTTAGTTAAGTTAACTAAAACTCAACTAACTTTTAGTTTAAGGAAAAACTTAATATAATAATAATAAAGGTCTTAAATAAATAATAACTAGTAGGCGGGACCCCTTGTGACTCCCTTTAGTTTCTTAACAAGAATAAACACAACTAATCAATCAATCAAACACATCCCTCCTAGTGGCTCCCATCATCATTCTCATAATTTGAAAATTAATATCAATGATATTTTAAACCATATCCAAAAAATATAATATCCAAAATATCCAAAAAATAGTGTGTTGTCCAAAAACTTCATCAGTCAACTGTCCTCAACAATCAATAAATAAATATATTCAAAAACCATATTTGCCTCTTTGGGGGGCAATTTTCCCTTTGTTGTTGTTGTCTCCCTTTGATTTCTCTGAATTAGCCTTAGGCTGTGTGGAGCCTTTAGGCTTGATCTCACTGATAACATGAGAGCAGTCATCTCTCAAGTGCATGCGGGATGAAATGGATCTCGTGGAATCAATTGAGGTAGAGGAGGGGGCATCAACAACTTTTCCTTTATCATGTGCATGGTGGGCTTCGGTTTTGAGTCTCTTGCTTGTGTCGGAAGACTATGCAGGTGAGTGCGTCGGGGCAATTTGGACAATTGGGTTAACCGGTGGAGGAGGAGTAGGTATAGACAAATTAGGCTAGCCATGATGTTGGGAGACTATTGAGTGGAAAATCTCTTGCCATCCA
Organism: Picea engelmannii; assembly: GCA_009831015.1. Taxonomy (NCBI): domain Eukaryota; kingdom Viridiplantae; phylum Streptophyta; class Pinopsida; order Pinales; family Pinaceae; genus Picea; species Picea engelmannii. The sequence goes on from ML809364.1 coordinate 128,629, forward strand.
TCATTTTCAGGGACTTCAGGTTGTAATGAGACATGAGGGAGAACTGGGATACCAGGGACATGTTGGGGTTGGAAGGGATGCCTTTCTTGCCTAGGTTGGACTACCCCTTGTCCAATCCAGTTGAAAAATCTAGCTTGGAAGAGATGAATTAACTCTTGTGGATCTGCATCAAAATGTATCGAAAATCTTGGCCTTCTAGGGCCTCTGTTCCAATTTCCTCTTCCCCTGTTATTTCAGCCATGGCTTCCTCTGCTGAAGAAGCTCATTCCTGTATGCAGCGTTTATTAACAACTAGCTTCTTAAACAAACCATACATGACATCTCTTTAAATATGAAACAAAGTTTGGCTCAACAACACATCTGACTCATACAATCCAATCCATAAAAATCGTTTAATACTTGTCAATGAGCAGGGGGTGAATAAGGGTTCTGGGATATCTGAGGGGTTGTATTGAGCGAAAAGTGATCAAATGAAAGAGAGTAGATCATGATTACTGCTCAAAAAATTATTAAACAATCAACTGTGTTGTAATAACAAAACATATCAACTGTAACTCATCTCTGTGTCATACTTTATTTTCTGTAATATAGAGTTTCCATTTAATTATAATTTAATTTTAAGAACATGGTGTGCAAAGTGAATCTGGGAATGTGAGGGGATTCATAATGTGAGAAAAAGTGAGAGAATGGCAGGGAAGTTAATGGATATTGTTCATAAAACAAATAAAGTAATCAATAACCATAACTTTGTACTAAATTCAATCCAAAAAACATCAACACCACACCAACATTTACTGTGTATCAAATTGTTTGTTGTTCCAACATTTAAATTTCCCAGAATTCATCAATTCATAACAGCCTGTGCAACCATAACTCATAACCAAAACAAACCTTCCATTCAACAGTCATGTCTAAGAAAGCGATGATCTTTTATTTCTTTGCCTTCCTTTTAAGAATTAAAAAATACGCACAACAATATGCTCAACCTCTATCCCATAATGCATCACTATAGTAATCAACATCCACTGTCTACCAATTTACAATCAGGCCTAATTAAAATATACACAGGTTCTTTTTTCAAATACGAACAAACTTCCAAAATATGCCTGATTACACACAGTCTTCATCATATCAATCAACAAGGTGTTGCAACGAAACCACAATCAACATAAAACCCGAGTCTTATCACTATTGATATAACCATTTTTAATCTGAACGATGCTCCAATAATATATACGAGGTGAACATAGCCAATCACACACAGACACCACTTTCAAAATTAACCATAACCTTGATCGGGCCTAGCAAACCACACATGTGTTTCCAATTTCAATCAAGACCATGCTAGTATAAACACCATAATGAAAGGAGACAGTTCTCGACTGTATATAATTGTCCGTTCCCATTTTAACTGTTCAACCAATTTTATCATAAAAAGATGAGACAAGGACTCGACAAAAAACCTCCATGACCATTCCACTGATAAACTTATATTTGACAACCAAGAAGATGCCCGAAGGGAGCAAGGACAATTGGAGATTAAAATCGGGCTCTGCCGAAAACAAATGTAGGGAGACAATCAAGAGTGTGCTCATCTTTTTAACAATAGCACAAAGAACTTGAGGTCTTTAGAGACTTATCAACCACAGGTAAAATACCTTTCGATACATACACAAAAGTAAGCTACAAAGTCTTCTTATTACTCCCAGTTTGAGCAACAAAACCAATAGTTAGCCACCAAGGAAAGCAAGGACGGGTAGGGTAAAAAAACCAATGCACATAGTGCGTTTATCACTTGCAGAGGAGAGGCAAAGTTAATTGAACAGTGACAATTATTCAAAGAACACACAGAGATATAACCTCTCTGTCCATTTTCTTAAGAACCAAACAACCTAACAATAATACCAGTGATGATGCATAACGCCGAGGTATAACTTATATCACCCCACAACTATACAATACACATTAATGTTATGGCCACCCGAAGACTGGATCTTGGGATACCTCGGTGAAAAGAAACTAAGAATGAGTCCATGACCATGACTCTGGGTTTGAAGAAATTACACAACAACTGAATGGAAATCTGAATGCAACCGGATAAGGGTTACAATCATGACTGTGAGGGAACAACCGACAATAATACACAGAACGAAACCCTCCACTATTAATACATAGCGATATGTACCACATTCACTTATTATTCACAGATACCTATCACGATATTAAACCAACTGAGAAACCAGTCAATGCACAACTTAAACAAAACCCAATTCTTTTTCTTGCAATCCGAAACATTTCACAGTCATCTCAGAGAGAAATAACACACATTTATACAGTTGAAATTCTCAGGAACACACAAACCCAAGCATTACTGAGCCATTATTTGTTCATACACAAAGAATATTTCATGGATGGAGAGAAAAAGAACCATACCTATAAAAGAACACTTAAAAGGGCGAGTTGGCCAAGCCTTTTCCAAGAGCTTGAAATGCGGAGCTTCACAACCAACAGACCGAAAATGCAACAAGGAACATTACTAGGGTGACGGTCGATAGGGGGAGTATGGAGTGACATGCAGTAAATGCACGTCGCTTCCATCTCTTGGCCTATTCAATTTGAAGTACGAGACAACCAAACATTCACCAATCAATCAAACCATGTATTCAATGCCCAAACATTTGAAATTTGTGACAATATCCTTTGCATAGTGCGCCACCCAAACATTTACACGTTAACCCTTGCCAAGTTCTATGCCATCATACATATTGCAATGCTATATGCGCCCAAATCACATCTAATGAAAATCACATAACCACTAACAACCATAGTATAATAGTTAGGACTAACACTAACATCCTTTTACTTTTCCATTCGAATTTTGATATAACCTTTTATCATAGCTCAACGTAGATCCTTTCCCTTTATGATTTTTTTCATAGAGTTTATTTCTTTGTTTTGACTATGTTATCACTAATATATCTCTTGTATATATGTGTCTAGGTAATCGATCACAATGATTAGTGACATGGTTAAATCATAGCAACTGTAAATATATACCCATCATAACAAAAAATGCTTTGAATTGCAGAAGCATTCCATAAAATGAATCATCCACCTTTTACTATGTCAAAAAGAAACCAACTCTGCATTGTCAATCATGTAGGACTGTGTAAGCAACATCAAAACAACAACATAAAAATGTTTGATATGTTTATCCTTGCACCTCTAGTCTACAAGGGGGTCCCACCTACTAGTATTATATTATTAGCATAGTTAAATAATAGGGCTTTAGCAATACTTTACGAGCATAATTCATCATTGTGATTTTAATTGTCAACACACCCTTGGTAACTTTAGGGTTTGTTTGTTGAGAGGATGAACTTGGGGCAAAAGTAGTCTTGGGAGGAAAACCCTTCCCTTTGTTTGCATAGGATTTATTTCTCGTATCAACCATCATAACATCTTCTTCTGGAGCCTAATCTAAGGCAACAATATTTGTATCAACTTTTTTGTCAAAGGTTTTCTCTTTTTCTCTCTTGTTGACCTCACAGGTACTCTCATCATGATTATCATCACAAAAATTGCACCAAGCTCTTGAAAGAATATCCTTTGTAGGGAAATTATTAGAGTGAAAATTAGTTGGTTGATTCCTAAAAGCAACTTGTGCAAAATTTTTAGTTGGGGAAGATGTAGAAGTCACCCCATTTCTCTCAAAATAAATCACCCGATTGCTCATATCTTGTACCAATTGTAAGACAATTGACATGTCATTTTGTTTAACATAGTCTTCACTTCAAGGCTTATCCTAACCAATTGTTCCTCAAATTCCAAGCAAATTTGTAGTGTATATCCTAGATTATCAACATTCTTTTCTTCAAGCCTATGTATATAAGTAGTAGGTAAAGTATTATAGTAATGCATCAAAGCGACGTGATTATGAGGTTTGATAGTGTCCGAGATTTGATTATACAATTTTGTGAAATGTAGATTGAAAGATTTGATAGTTTCACCCTTGTTATAAAAAATATTATTGTGATCTTTGAGCTTGTTTGATGGACTTTGAGGCTGTCCATATGTCGATTTAAACCAACATGAAAATTCAACCCAAGTTGGGCAAATCTTGGGTGGCAATTCAAAGAAGTCAATTGCAACTTTTACCTTTAATGAGTTGACAATACTTGTGTCATTCTCATTTCCCTCAATGTTATGACATGCATTAGAAACGTTAATAGGGTATTCATTGACCGATATAGTAGCATTTCCAAAAAACTTGGGCAAATGGTCTTTAAATTTAGGCAGAGGAGTTGTGGTTGCAGATAAATCAAGAGAAGAAGATACATGACATGGAGTGGTATTTAAATTTTCTTCAAATTTGAATAAACCAAATTGTTTGATGACCTTAGCTAGATTTGTAGTTGATACAAGAAGATTGTAATGGTTGTAAATCATATTAGGGAAGATGTTGAAGCTTTTGAATATGTAGAACCACTAGTACTACCAGAACCACCACCAGACGAAGTCATTGTGGGTTGTCTGAGAGGAAAGGAGACTAAAATACTTGTTATTTCTAAAGAAGAATATGAAAAAGATGTTATGAGTTTAGATGGAATATTACCAACAATTTCTTTCTTCCTTCTTATTTCTAGGAGAGGATCAAATTTAGGAGATTGACCTCTTAAACATCTAGAAATGTGAGAATTAGTGGACATAATAATATAAATTATTGAGGAGGCATATTCAGAGCTTATCTCTAAAGGGATTCTCTTTGATCACGAATTTCAATGTTTCTAGCTACAACTTCCCAAGAACACTCAAGTTCTTCCCGGATATGGATAGTTTCAAAAATTAAATAAAAAAGATTAGAATACATGTTTCTTTGATCAACAAACCTTAAGTCGGGTTGTTGCCGAGTAGGAGAATTCATTAATAAAATAATACAAATCAAAATATAAAAAAAGAACGAAACTAAAGTGTAAAAGAATACCTCCCCAATATGGTCGCTAAATAAATGTTGAGGCGAGGAATGGAAAGTCCTCACTCAAGCATTTTTGAATCTCACTAGGCTAAGGTGGTATAGGAGGGAATGTTACCTTGGGTTTATAGCCTATGTAAAAATATCAATAATCCCTCAAGAAATATGTCCTTAGGCTTGATGTTATTATCAAATTGAGTGTTTTTACTAAAAAATATATTAAAAAAATGATTATATGAGAATGCTATTAAAATTAAATGAATGAAATAAATAATACATACAATTTGAAAATCAGAAATAAAAGTCTCAATTGAGAATAAACCATTTTTTTATTAAATATATCTTTTCCGAGTTACAAAAAAATGCCCCTTTTCAAACCCCTACGAGGGTAAGGACCAAAATTAGACTTAGAAGTCTAGGATGGAATTTTAACAATCATACAAAGACAACTGGTGTCTGAAAGAAAATGACCAAGATCAAAATGCACTAGATCAACCAAGCCACAAGTCCATCAAGTCTTGACTTTGCAAAATAATCTTAATTAGAACTCAAAATTGATTCATGAATTCTAATAAAACTACACAGACCGCCCAAATGAATGATCTTTTGAAGCATGTTAAATATCAATGCTTCTTGGTTCTTTCTTATTTTCCACCTTTAGAATGATCCTACTATCAACAAGAGGATTTATCTCTTAAAGAAACTTAGAAAGTGAAAGAATAAAATTCAAAAATCTCAATATGAAACAAGAGAAAACCTTATCAGAAGTGTTTTTATCTAATTCATCATGTCTTCTTTGTCCTTCTATTCTTCCTTTTATTTTCTAAAAGATAGTTCTTCAAGTAGTTGAACTACTTTTAGTTATTTAAGATAAATAAATTTAGTTAATAAATAGGACAAATAACTTTATCATAAGAATAATTAATAGATAATATATAACTAAATAGATGGGGTCCCCCTCTATTATGCATCTTTGATTTCAAAAGTCGATTCTAGATTTTCTTTGTTTCTCCACACTATAATCATCAACTAAAACAAAATATCAGCATCATATAGCACCATAAACATTCATTCAAAACACCATGGCATATATCACTTGTATATCTCATAAATTAAACATGATATTTTAAAGTTTAAAAAATAAATATCATGGTTTTTCCATCTATCCCAAAATAGTGATGATAGTCAAATGTCATAATAAAAAAAATCAAAATACCCCAGGGAATTTCTCTCTGAAAAATTATCCCCTTTCCCTGATGAAGTCCTCATACTGAGACTTCTTTTCTTCCAGCTAGGCTACCTCTTGATGCAAATCATTTAAACTTATCTTACCATTGCTTGCTAATTTTATCTTGGAGTGAGTAGAGGAAGAGGACTTATCCATGCTAGTGGGGATGATTGGTTGCTTGTCTTTATCAAATTAAGACCCATGTGGTGTAGTTTTGTAATATTTTGGAGGAGGAGGAGGGGGATGCATAGACTCATGTGTAGTAACCATGTGAACTGATAATATTGGGTGAACTGGAGGAGAATGAAAATATGCATTAATGGAAACTGTATGAACTAGGGGAGGAGGAGGATTAATGGACCATTGATTGGCACCAGAAGAAGGATTGACAAGTATACCACCCCATCCATCATTATGAGGCTGCACATGGAACTCAGGAATGTTAAAAATACCATGTGAGGTTGCAAGATAACATTAGGGGGTGCTTGGGGTTGTAGCAAGCATGCTGTTCACCAAGGTTTAAATTCCCAGTTTGGATCAACGACTGAAATTCAACATAATAAACATCAAAGTGAATAGAGAACCTTAATTTCTTATGCCCCCCAAGTTGCCAAAATGTGTTAGGCAATCTGCCTCTTCTTCCTCTGTTCCCTCCTTTGTTGCTACACCTGCTGAAGAATCTCATCTATACCCATCATAGTCGAATTAGTACATACATAATCCACAATAAGATAAAACATCCAACACAAATTTTCATCATGATTAAATTGGCTCTGACATAACACAACCATGCAACAAAAATGGGAAGTGAAGGGAAAAAGTGGAAATAGGGACATAAGTACAACTTTGAAAACACAACACCCAAGTCTGAAATTCGTACATGTTGATTACTACTTCCATACAAAAGACTGTCCAAATTTTATTTAAAACATGTATGCACGTGTTTATTTTAATATCAATCAGGCATAATAATTCCCAAGCCTTTTTCAATCATTCATACATGTTGTAATAAAACATTGCTTCTAATTAATAATGTTGCTCATACATTTCTTTCGAATTCCCTTCATCTTAATTATACAGACATGGTAAGTAGGGAAACAAGAACTTATATGAATGCGGTTTGAAGGGAATAATTTATGTAAAATGAAATTAATGAGGGACGAGTAGTCTATATAACAATCCATATGACTTTCACTACAAATGTCATCAACCAAAGACTGTCTTTACTGCCTCTAACCCAAACAAATCAAAACCAACCATTTGAAAACTGTGAGTAAATAATTATTACAGCCTATCCATACCATTTTGTTCAAATCATTCTCGTCCATCAAATTGAATGGTATCTTTCCTTATTTATGTGGATAAGGGAGAGAAGCATGCAAAATGGATTTTATTTGAGTGGGAATAAATGGAAATAATTTATTTAAAATGAAATACATGAAGGAGAAGTGTGAGGTCCACATAACAACTTTAAAACTCAGTCATTACAAAATTTTAAATCATCATAAAATCATTCCTTATTGGCTATGCAATGCCCTTTATTAATATATGATCTCAATTATTTCCAATTTATAATGTCGTTACACCACAACCATAAACCAAAATAGCATAAACCATGAGAGATAAGTTTACGATTATTGTCAGACCAAATATAAGAGGCATGTACCAATCTTATCATCACAACTTTGTATCAAAAATTGCCAACCATTCCATGTTGTCAAATAACAATTGATAAATCAATTATACCAAAATTTTATGCATGTATCATTTGACCAAATCTCAGTTGGACTCAAAATATTTTAACCAAAGTCACACTAAGCTGAGGGAAACACGAGGAAGAGTCATAGCTTGATTGGAATTATTGTCATCATAATTTTGAATCTAAAAGACCTGAGTTAGAGCTTATAACTACAATTATAGAGATGGGATTTCAACCTATGCTTTTGAAACTATAATACTTAGACTTAGCTCAACCATATTTGAATTAACTATAAAACCCAATCTTTCTTTATGCATGAGAAACTTTTAACCCATGACTAGAATTTAAAATGCCAAAGCCCTAATTTTCATTGAAGATTGCATGAATGTATATGATTCCAGTGACCCGGGTTCAATCTTGTGAGGCTTATTACCATATTAGGGTTCAAACCTGTCACCTCTTTTAAAAACAATAAGTCCAGGAGTGAGGAAAAACATCGAAGAATTGATTGTATGCAAAATATATAAAACCAAACCAATCACGAAATTCAGGATTCAACTTATCCATAACTCATGTCGAAAAACACTTCAACCACATAATTTTAAATTAGAACAATAATTTGATTGGAACTCAGAAATGTACAAGCAATTTGTACTAAATGGATTTGATTATGTGCTCATCTTTCAACAATGAAAACTATTGTACAGAGTTGAAATCAAAACCATGGACACCTCCAAGTGTAAAACTTGCTATTTGGGTTCGAACCAAAACAAATTGCTAGCTTTCATAGAGGGATTCGAACACGAGTTGGACAACATAAAAACCCATGACTGCAATCTCATAAAAGGAACGTGTATTTTTTTGAATGGCCATCGAAACTAAAAAGATAAAGAGAACTCGAGTTTGAGTCTTACTTGCATGCAAACCAAAAGATGCCCAAAATCCTTTTATTATTATTATTGCAAATTGATATGGAAAGTGCAAATATGGAAGATGAAAATAGAGATAATACCAACTTTATGTAAACAAAACACTTTTTTCACTTTTTCTTTCAAGAAACAACAAAGAAGGGAGAAATGAGACATTTGTGCACACATTCATGCTAAACAGAGCCAAATACAACCATTCATAAAGACAAATTCATTGTAGAAGATGTGCAACAAATTGTTCGCTCATACCTTGTACAATAGTGCTTTAAAAATATAGGTGAGGGATGAATAAGTTATTGAAACCACCAAGAGAAAAAATCTTAGCCAACAGAGCTCAGAGCTCTTTTCTCCACACCAACAGAACAAATAACCCAAAACCAAGGTAGAAAGGGAGTGATAGTTCATGGGATAGTGGAATAAATGCACACGTCCTAGCACCTTCAATGCATGGCCAACTCAATCACGTCACCAACCCAACAAATCATCACCATGCATGCCGAGTCAACAATCCACAACCCTCATAGCGAGCGAGTCTTTACACCATATCAAATCAAATAAACATTAGATTTGCAGTCAACAAATTGTAACCTCGAAACAAACCATATCGTGAACCATATACCACATGTAAAATGTATAAACAAAGATAACTCTATATCATATGTGAGATTGTTGTTGAATGCCAACCACAAACCAAATTCAGTCACATATTGTATACCTCAATCTGAGTATAATTCATACGTTGGTTGTTTTCTATGCAAAGTATTACCTCCAATATGATATAATACCTAAAATTTTAAAACAACTTGCAATAACCCCCATCATAATATGGACCAGATTTAACACAAGCTATGGTTTATGTGATATCCATATATCGAACCCAACGATACTTAAACCACATATAAAAACCAAATATAAATGTATTGATCCAAAACCCTTTCTTCAAAATATACAAACCATTGAAAATGATATATGTTGCCTAATGATATATATGGGGTTTTAATTATTAACCTGTATGCCATGTATTTTGAACTCATAATTTATACCACATGCTTTGACTTGGATAAATTTCCCTCATATATCTTTTATAAATGTTGTCATGGTGCTAGAAGACACGGATCCTTTGTTACTTTCATACCCAAATGCAAGTAATCTTTTCAATATCAATCATATGCATAACAAGATAACCATGAACCAGTAAACTGAAGAGGAAAAAACATGAAGTATATCATGTTGTGGAAAAGCTTGAAGGACCAATATTCTGCCTTTAATCTTTGGGTACCCCACCTATTAGCTATATAGTAGTAATTATAATAGGCTTCACAATTATTTGCGAGCATTTTTAATAGGTGATGATATTTTGAGTCAATAGTTCTCCCACAATTGCTTGAGGCACTAAAGATGTCACAACAAGAGAGCAATACATTAACACAATTGCAACAACCTTGTGGATGATATTGGAGAATATAAAAGGGTTACTAGAATTCGCTAGAGATGCAAAGACAATGAAGGAAAAAGAAAGGAAGGAATAACTTTCCAAGTATTAAATTGTTGAGGTTAAGGATCACTAAAAGATGAGGGCATTGATCATTGATCATGTTATCACTAAATCCCATGCATAGATTGATAAATTAGAGTATCTAAGGAGGGAAGGCCACATTCTATGGATGATATTTCATAAACATGGGGATATCATTGTGATGTTTGAGTAGAGGATACAATAGTAAATAGAGAAAGTATAAGCAGAGTATGAAAAAGTGTATGTTAAGGCCATCAAGTTAGATGCTTTAGGGACAAGTTGGAAGAAACTCAAAGTATATAAATAAAGCATTATTGTCTTGAGGACAAGAAGAAGAAATTGTCTTGAGGACAAGAAGAAGAAACTAAGGAAATTAGTGTGAGAACTTGCAAGAAAGCCTTAGTGTCAATTCATAGGGACCAAGAGGATGAAATATATTTTTGATGCTAAGTTAAGGGCATTGATGCAAGCAATACCAACTAAAGAGGAATTGATAAAAGCATCAACATCCAAGCATACCCAAGAAATCTAGGAAACTAGCCAGAAGTGGACCACTGTTTGAGATGAATTCACTAAGTTTAGGTAAGCAACGGTTAGAGAAGCTCTAAATTTGAAGCCCCTTTTTGAGGGATGAGGCGTAGAACCCAACTCATAGATGATTTGGAAGGTGCGATGTGAGATTTGTTGTGGCCCAATTTTGACTAATTGTTGGAATAGAGCAGAGTTTAGTAGAAGATAAATCCACAAAAGATAAGTTCCATATAACCTCAAGTACACAAAATATGAGGAGTCATCTTATACATCATCTACACCCAGTTCCCTTGACCCTCTATTCATGTTTTTAAAGACACATACTCTTTTGTACTATTTTGTATGAATGGGTTACGACTGGTAGATTCCCTTGTATATTCTAGAATCTTATGTAACCACTCGAGTCACCCATATATAGGAGAATTATAATGATGCAAAGCGAGTTGGAGTTATTTTTGTTTATTGTAATGTTATCATGGTTTCTAAGGATGGAGAGTCATGCACTTTGTCTTGTTTTTTGCTTCAGAGTTATGTAACATCACTCATTCTGCTAATACAATGGAGAATTGTTGTCCTTAGATGTTCGTGTTCATTGTGTATCTAGATGATTTATATGTGATTGTGATTTATATGAATGTTGTTAGTGAAGAGTTCGATAAACCTATGCAAGACAAAAAATAATAATAGAATCTAAAATAATTAAGAATAGCAATGGCACACACACACATACACATTACATAAATATTTACCTTGGAAACCCTTTACTGGGAAAACCGACCAACTTGAGAGCCATACCCTTTTTTCTCTGGGAACCTACAAAGAATACAACACATATCAAATAGTTAGTTGTGCTAGTTTTTTTTAATGCAATTAATGGATAAGTAAATGAATGCAACCCCCATTAAATATTTAACACTTTACACATTAATGTCATGTCAACTATCATACACACCTTGGGTGAGACCTCCTTGCTCTTGGAGGGTTGAATATGTGAGCACATTAGACTACATTGAGCTTGAGTTGGATACTTTCTATGGACCCCAAATGTTTCATAGAGCCAACAGGATCTTTGTTAAGAGTAAGTTTCATGATCTTTGGACCTCTTGTAATTATTTTGCAATTACTAGAAATATTTTTTTAGCAAGGTAAAATTCCTTGCATATTAGATAATTTATTTTTTTATTCTTTCATTATAGGTTTATTTTAACTTTGGATTTATTAGGCATCAATAGTGATATAAAAATTGGGTGGATTAAGCCCCAAGGGTTAGTTCAGTTGGTCATGAACCAGACGTGAGAACTCTCCCTCGGTGAATTGGGGAGGTCATGGGTTCGACTCTCTTAATACCATTGTTTCTAGGCTCCGTTAACATGGTTGGTGGTTTACCGCATTTACCATCCATGGATCATGGGGAGGTACTTGAAGGGTTTTCCGCAAGGATTTCCTTAGAAAAAAATTGGGTGGATGAAAAGATCATTGATTAAGAATGGTCCATGCTAGTTTTGTGTCTTTAAAATGTTGGCACTTGTTTTCACTTTTATTATATTAAATGTAGGCCACCATTTTTCATTTTAGTTTAATAGTATTACCCACCTACCATCACATGTGACACATATCATCCAAACTATGCCGACCATCACATGTAACATATCTCATCCAATTGTTTATTATGTTCTTCTAGGCATAAATTCAATCAATAGACATGAGCGAGTTTTATTTAGAGATATTTATTTCTCAACATTTCGATCCCACCACCACCAAAATGATCATCATTAAGAGATTCATATCCCATAGAGTTAATGACCCCATCATACTCACTGTAAATATGCAATTGAGAGACCTCAAAAAACCCAAGAATAAAATCAACCACTATGAAAATAAGACTTTTTATTTTTATTTTTTAATGTACCAACAATTTAAACCTACAAACTTAGGTATACACTTTAAAGCCATAAAATCATTAGTGATTAATAATGTCTTTATGGTGAGAGTTGTTCCGAATAAGGTGAATCACCAACTTCCAATGTTTCGATTATTCTTGTATTGTCATCCTTGTTCATGTTATTTATAAGGATTTTCCATCTCTAAAACCTCTCTTATTTTCTCTATTGTACAATGATCCACCTTGGGACTACCTTGTTGTTTTCCATGCAAATGTGATGATTTTTGTTGTAAGAATACTTGACCAAGGTCGATTTCAGAATTATATTGTGCATATTGTCAACATAATGCTCCTTAATTCTTACATGAACTAACCTATCAATTTCTCTATTATCCTTGTTCATGCTAATAGGATTATTTTCCATCTTTAAGGTCTCCCTTATTTTCCATGCAAATCTGATGACTAGTGTTGTAATAATACATCGATAAGGTTTATTTCTAAATTCTACTGTGGATATTGTCAATGTAATGCTATTTAAGTCATACATGAACTAACCTACTAGTTTCTCCCATATAAATTTTCTTGCATGAGAGTAAAATGAAATTAACCCTTTTATGCAATTTATGATTAGTTGATTCTTTACTAGTTCCCAACATACTCTTAATGGTGTTAGTGGGGAGAAGGTGACATTTATGTTAACCCTTTTTCATGGTCCTTATGATTTATCTATCATCCCTTTGATTTAAGGTAAGGTGATCTTAATCCCCTCCATCTCATCTTGTCGTCTTATGAAGGGTTCCCTCTTGGTCTTCTAGAAAACCTTGTTGATTTGTCTTTTATTATAACCTTTTATTTTGAGTACCTTCGATGGGTGCTCCAATTTCTCCAACAAATGTTTACTATTGGAGATGAGTCATCAAACTATTAAGAACACTCAATTTTTTCAATGGGTGCTAATGTGAATCAACATGAAAGTACTTATCAATATGCATTTTCTACTTTTAAACTTGGTGTGCTAGATAACCATAATCATGTTTAAATTATTTAGCACATGGTAATAATCCTAGTTTGATTTCTAACCTACTTACTTAGGAAAACATAAAACTGAAATCTCTATCAAACTGCAATATGAAATGCACTATATATTGAAACCCATTTTATTGAATAAAATGGCAGGTAGTACATAGATATGAAACTCAAGTCGCATAATTGTTTATTACTCTTGAAAATGGGAAATATTGAAATCTTCAAATACTGACTTTAACCATTCACTACTCTCTATTGAACTAGATGAATATCAATAGAAACCCTACCTCTATTTTATAGAGAGGATGCTAAGGTTCTCCACTATAATCCAACCCTAAGTGCCTAGGTTAGAGTGCCTAGCCTTCATGCATACATGCATACATTGGCCTCCTAGAGAACTACACCTAAATTAGAGTACACAAATGTTGGAGTAGGATACACATGAACATTGACTTCACCCTCTCATTGGGATTAGTGCCCCATCTCTCTAATTCTAGAAAATTCTAAAGCTAGAAAATACTAATTCTAGAAAATTATAAAGCTAGAAAATACTAATTCTACAAAATTCAAAATGAACTGAACTAGAACTAGAGATCAAAACTTGCTAAATTTGGAACAATAGTAAACTAGACCTAAATGAAGGTGGTGCATGCATAAATTTTGCATACATTCACCCTCATTATACTTGTTCATTACTTCAATAAGGAGACACTAAACACACCCTCTTCGTACTTATACCTATAACCCGTACCTTTGCTATCTTTAACGTTGTTGTCTGAACTATGTTAACCTACCACTATATCTTGTTTGCATGTGCTAAGTCTTCGTTTCCCATTGTTTCCATTAATGGCACTCTACTGGACACTTTCTATGGGATGAGAAATTCAAAACTCCCTCTTACAGAGGAAATATTTCTCTGATAAACACAAGATTCTCCCTCTACATCTTGAACCTCCCCTCTACTAGGGGCATGACCAACCAATTTACCATCAATGAACCTAAAGAAAATTTATAGGAATCACTACTCCTTTTTGTACTATAATCTCTCTTCATAATATTTACAGTGAAAACCTTTTGCATAAGGAACATCACATAAAAAACCTACCAATATCCTTTGTCCTTCATGCCATCTTCACTGGTAAAAATATTCTCACACCACATAATGAATTGTTTGATACTTATTGCAATAATGAACACATTTTAATAAAGGGCCAAGACAAATTTATAATAGATCAAATCAACACTAAACTCAAAACAACCAAACATGAGTACCATCTCATCGATATTGAAATCCAAAATTGTTGGTACATGCATCAACCCATCTAGGGAAATTCCCTCTTTAAGTCCTCCAACAACTAGAGTAAGAGTCTCATTAAGGTTCTCTCCCTCTAGCTAAGAGAATCCTTCTGTAATAACCTTA
>ML809365.1:0-12828 GCA_009831015.1 Picea engelmannii
CTTCCCTAGGGATGGGGTATTCAGATTTCGTTGTCCCTCCTAAATAAAATCCTCCTACTAAACCAACGACGGACTCAATCCCTTTCTAACATACTGGTTGTAGAGGAATTTGGCACTTTGGCGCTGAACGCCTCTTTTCCTTCCTACGCGTGTAGTATACCTAGGGAGGTAATATTGGGTACCTCTCTAGGTACCCCATATTACCTCCCTAGGTATACTTCATAACAAGTGGTATTAGAGCACTTTCCTTAGCCAAAGAAGGGAAGAATATTTTGCTCTTTTTGCAGATTTTTTCTAGGAAAAAAAAAAGAGGGCGACCCACTTTAGGTTTAGATCTGAAAATTTCTGTGTAGAATTTGGCCAAACCAATTCTATATTTGAATTCCTCTTGGAAAAATACCGAATTTCAAAAAAACAATCGGCCTAAACGGAGTCTGGGAAGTGAAGTTATGAGCATTTTAAATTCAACAGTGTTTCAGGGTTTTTCCGGAAAAATCCACGATTTTCTGTAGTAAGTTATTTTTAATCTTAGTTTTTGTTCAAGATTTATCCCAAGAAAGATGTTTTTTACTGGAAAAGATGATGGCCCTAATATTGAAGAATTCATAAAATACTCGAAGTCATTTTCGAAAGAGGATTGGAAACATTGGGTATCGTGTTATTTAAAAGATGATGCAGTCATTTGGTGGCAATCACATAGGTATAGCCAATTGATGGCACTTTTTGATGAAGAACTTGAACAAATTCTTTTAGATAAATGGTCTCATGCTGCTAAAGGGAGAAACAAGTGTTTATTTTCAGGTGGCAAATCTATATTACAGGTTCATGGTTGTATTCACAAAGAAAATGTCATTGTTTCTATTAACCCTAGTTGCCAACAAATTTTTATCAATGTTTAGTTGGTTAATAGATTGCAAATTCCTGCCAAGAATATCCAAAGCACACATGTTGAGGGTAAAAATGTTCAATTTTTTAAATATTTGAAGGTTAGTATGGATAAATGTTTGTTGCATTCAGATTGTTATGTTATGGATATGGATGAAGTGGATATCGTTTTGGGATATCCTTGGATAGAATCAGTGGGTACCATTAATATTAATGTGCAAAAGAAGTTTTTGAAGTTGTGGTATAAGAAAAAGAAAATCACATTGGAGGATGTGTCTCTTAGTAAGAAAGATGGGCCCATGGAGGCTAACAAAGAAGTTATTGTCGAGTATGAAGTTGAATCAGAGGCAGAGTCTACAAAAGGATATGAAGAAAAATTACAGGAAGGACATAATCAGGAAGCTAAGGAGGTCATTGACTCAAGGGCACAAAGTGTTGCAGATTTGAAGAAAAAAGAACAGATTCCTACAGTTGTCGTATATCGCCATCCACATCATATAGACACAACAGTCATCAAGGAAAGGGCGTGTGCATCAAAAAATTTATGCACAAGCAGGGCACGAGATAGGAAACCGATCAAGAGGTGCATGGATAACTACTAGCACTACGGGAAGAGCTCAGGCTACATAAACAGTGCCATGGCAACCCCGACATGATGTAGAGCAAGATCAGGGTGGCAAGGAAGCAGATAGACATCATGTTTGACTTCCATTGGGATGGATGGATGGTCGTACTTGGTACCAGTTGGCTACATTGCTTATATGGTCATATTGTATGGTTTCTTCTCATGTTTTGAGGACGAAACATGTGAAGGGGGGTGGAATGTAGTATACCAAGGGAGGTAATATGGGATACCTAGGGAGGTACCCAATGGGAATGTAGTTATGTGTTATTAGTGGATGTCATTTAATATATTAGAATGTGGTCATTCAATGTAAGGTGGACTAGGTCCACTTTATTAATAAAGGCCCACTATGGTAGTTAGATGTAATAAATGTGAGAAATCTCTCTAGAAGGTTCCTAGGAGATAGAGAGAGCTATATAAAGAAGTGTAAGCAATGTAATGAAACATACTGAAGAATATTGTGATTGTACAAGCAAGAATTTCTTGAGGAGTTTTATCCTTCCATAAGGATTAATATATGGTGTTACCCTACCTCAAGGGTTTTGTCTACATTCTTGTGTTGAGTGTTCTGGGGAATGGTTTGGTGTTTATTATTGGTTTATTGTTGAAGTATATTTGTAGATTATTCATGATCTTAACATTGCGCTTTACCTTTGGAGCTCGAAGTCCTGAAATACCTCCACGTGGATTTTGCCTTCAGGCCTTTCACCTTACATGTGATGTTGTGTCCCAAATGCCCGAATTCTCGAAGCCCCAGACTCCCGAAGGGGTCCACTCTCGCAAAGTGGTGTACTGGATGCGATGGAGATTACCAGTGGATCCTGAATAAACCTCCCTCCATATCAGTGGAACAGTTAGTTACTGGAGGGTACATTTGACAAGACAGAGAGTACACGTGGCCCATACCTAGGGTGGCACGTGTTGTATACAAGGGGGTACATGTCACCCTAGGTGATGTTGGAATATTGCTTCGCCCGTTAGATCACCTTCCCGGTCCCCCGATCCTATGGTTACGATTCCTCCACATAACCCTTAGATCCACGACCTCTGTTAATTTGTAACTTTGGCCTTCGGGGATCTTGAGGTGTGTCTCCCCCTGTTTCTCCCGAAGTGGTCAACGTCGGGATAACCTTATCGTAGATCTGGCGGCTAGGAAAGAACCCAAAGGATTCCTAGTTCTACGGTCCTGATCACTTCGCGCCTCCTACCTTCGGGGGTTTTGGTTTTACTTCCACTCCATTCTCTCAAAGAAGGACTTCGTCGAAGTATCGTATGCGGGTCCCTTTTTGAGCGATCAGACGGTTATGTGGTGCTCCTACAATCTCCCCAGGTCTACGGCTCTCCTTACTTCGTAACTTCGGCATCCATGGAGTTCGATGCTATAGCATCTCCCTTCTCCCGAAGTGGAACTTCACCGAAGTCGTCTTAATGTGGATCCAACGGCTAAGAGAACTTTCGATCGTTCTTGATTGGTGGTTTTCATACTTCGCAATGAAGATTCGGATCCCAGTTAGTCGATGAGACAGACCCCTCTACCCACTAGAGTAACCACCCATTGTCGGTCAACTTTGTCGGTAACTGAAACTCTCGGTTACCTTCGACCAATTTATGATTAGTAGGGTTGAACATACCCGAAATTCACGGACTTCTAGAGCTCTGAAGCTAGAAGGGCTTAGCCCCCTTAGGCTTAGCATAGGGTTCCTAAGGGTTGGTCATATGGGTCCTTCTAAACTCTCACGAGATAAACACAAATATCTTCATCATAAAGTTGTTAAGGACTTGGGCATGATATCCCGGTCGCACAACAAGGAGTCTGAAGAAGATATCCTCTTCAGACCGACAGGGACAGATTGACGCAATACTTTCTATCCCAGCCCTCCTACAAGTTTACATCCCAAGACACCTTGAAGGCTAATATGGGGCTTATAGACGATCAATCCAAAGCATCAGTTCACAAGAAGATAAATGCATACACATAGCTTTATCATTCAATACAAAAACTGTTCATAGATACACACACACACACACACACATATATAGGCATTCACCCATTATTTCATTTCAATGCACAAAGTATGAAAACACTTATCAGAACCAGAAGACGTGATGCGACTGCTAAAAGGGGTGTCTGTTTTCACCCAACCATAGGCTTAGTTGCTCCTAACAGATTTACCACTGGTCACCCCCGAGCTAGACCACGATGCTCTAAGAGAGAACTCTTCCTTCTGGCTCAACAACAGTTAGGGACGGAGGTTACTCTCCTCCTCTCATAGGATCTTGGCAATCGTTCTTCTCTATACCAAGCAAGGAGGTCTGCCTGAGTACCTCCTCGGTCACTCATCAACCTCGATTATCAGCTTGTAATATAACCCTGCTAGCCACTCCCTTTGACCAAAACACACTTGTTTTTCAGTTTGTCCTTGAACTCGAGAGCTTAGTCTCTCTTCTCTGCTTCTTTTCCCTTATCCACCATGCCTTCCTTTCTTGTATTCCTCAGCAAGATTACGTGTGGCCCGAATCCCCAGTCCGTGGTCAAGTCTAAAAGCCTTACAGATGGGTGCTCTGCCCCATCCCTCATTAACTCTTCAATAGGTCTTCCCACCTACCAACCCGACTGGTAATTCATTCCTGGGTCAGAGGATTGTTATGGTCCCAAGCAATTAAATCCATCAAGGTACTGGTTTGGTGGGGGTTATCTCAACCATTCCTAGTTCCCCTCACCATCCCTTTCATAACATTTGTGGTCTATCTTGGAAAAACCGCCTTTCAACAGTTATGTAACACTTATCCATTTTCTATTAATAACAAAAATTACATTCATTGACCTTTTATACAAAGGTTCGTCAAATAAAAAATTCACACATATCGAGTTTTCCATAGCCTCTTGGCCAATACATTTATATTTACAAACTGGGGGAAACATGGGTGTTACATGGTTGCAATAGAAGTCCCCTTCCTTCAAGTTGACCTCGAAATTCGCCAGCTTATCCACCACTTGATTCACTTTTCGTCAAACATGGGAGGGAATGATCACCAAGTGTGGCTGAAGCATAGTTTTGATCTGAACCGGGCCATTAGTGAGTCTCTAGCTCGGGGATACCCATTCTAGATATGCTCCATTGAGGAGGTGTGAGAGGAGGTTTCAATGATTTGTGAATCCCCTTCCATGACGAGAAGATTGAGACCTTGATCTAGGGCCGCTTGGAGGCCTTTGAACAACCCCCATAGTTTGGTTGCATTGTTGGTGTTGTGCCCCAAGTTCTCAGCTAGAAAAAGAATGCTATCTCCTTTGTTGTTTCGTATAGAAGTTCCAAAACCTGTTGGGCCCATGTTGCCTTTGGACGCACCGTCAAAGTTGATTTTGAAGTATCCTTTTGCCAGAGGATGCCACTGGGAAGGACTTTCATGGCATGTGAGTCTGGGAGTGATCTTTTGAGGAGCAGAGGTGAGCCCGAGTTGCCAAGCATTAATGATGAGCTACTCTTAAGGAGGGCAAATCATGTCCAAATCAGTCCAGGGGTGTAAGTTGATTGTTTCCTTGATATTAAGCTGAATTTTGGTCCAGATTGCTTGCCATCCGAGGAGAGTCGATTTGAAGATGTGACGATTCCTCTCTTTCCACAGCTTCCATAGAAAGAATCCAGGAAGAAGTTACCACACACGATTGAGGATGGGAGAGTGAAAGATTGAGTCTCTCCATCCCTCAATGGTGCCCCTAAGATTGTTGCGGTTTCTGTTCGATGCTCTCATGATGATAACACACTGATCCCAAATCTGCGAGCTGAAGAGAGATAAGTTGAGGAGGTGATTTTGAGTTTCCCCCTCATTGCAGCACAAAGGACACCAGGAAGGTCCTATGAGGCCCCTTTTTGTTAAATTGTCCCAAGTGAGGATGCTTTGGTGAGTGACAAACTAGATAAAGGTGTTGATTTTGGGCCAGAGACGGGATCCCTAGATTTTATCCCAGATCGAATCTTTTGGGAGGGAGTTGTGTCCTGCACTGAGATAGTAGGCTTCTTTGAGTTTGAAGGTCCCAATCATGGAGTGACCCCATCTGAGGATGTCCTTCCCCTGGTGGAAATGAATCTTTCTAGAGTTGAATTTTTCTAGCCAGGGCTAAATGCTCACATGTGGGGGAATATTGAGGTCATCATGAGCATATTTCCAGTTGTGCCTGGTGTCCATAGTGTCATTATGATTCCAATAATCTTCAACCTTAACAAGCCCTGCTTTTTTCATTTGAGGTTTATAGTCGACTGCTATGGGATCCTGGTCTAGGATAGGCAGTTGTTGCCAATAGTCATTTTAGAAGGAGGTGGAGTTACCATCTTGTATTTCCCAGAATGCATGGTCCATTGTTACCCCATTGTTTTGTTTGGATGTGTATCAAATTAGAGACCCTCGATAATGACCCTTCCATCTTATCAGATTCTCCTCCGAAGAGGTGGGTGTTTATTTATTTCTCCATAAGCGTGCCCAGAGGTCTGTGGGATGATTTGACCATCGCCACCTGATTTTTGCGCTTAAGACCTTGTTGAGAGTTGATGGATCTCTAAGTCCTAGTCCTCCCACATACTTTGGCCTATAGGTTTTTATCCATCTTACCAAAGCCCATTTACAACCTTCTTTGGTGCCTTGCCATAAGAAGTTCCT
The DNA here is from genome assembly GCA_009831015.1 of Picea engelmannii. Taxonomy (NCBI): domain Eukaryota; kingdom Viridiplantae; phylum Streptophyta; class Pinopsida; order Pinales; family Pinaceae; genus Picea; species Picea engelmannii. The sequence continues at coordinate 6,164 of ML809365.1, forward strand.
TTGCATATTTCAGATAGCCTTTAGGATAAATCTTGGAGTACATGGGGAGGGATTGAAGGATAGACTTAAAAAGAATCAACCGACTAGGGAGATTGAGGGAGCGAAAGGTCCATGAGGATAGATTTTTCCTGATATTGGACATAAGATCTTCCCAGTAGTTATTCCTCATTCTTTATCAATGAGGGGAATGTCGAGATACTTGGACGGAAGGGAGCTGCGGGTGAACCCCAAGAGCTGGGTCATATGGAGTTGCACCAGGAGGGGCGTGTTGAAGAAGAATATTTGAGATTTGGATAGGTTGATGTCCATGCCTGAGGCTTCACAAAAGGTTTGGATGATGGAGTGGATGCAGGTGGCTTCCAGAACTGTGGGGAGCCCCATCATCAGGGTGTTGTCCCTAAATTGACTGTGGGAGATGGGTGGAGAGAGTCCATGCAGGGAAAGACCCGAGAGTGTATGATTGGTTATGGAGGCTTTGATTGAGCGAATGAGACCCTCTGCCATAATGATAAAAAGGAAGGGCGAGAGTGGATCACCTTGTCTGATGCCTCTAGTAGGGGAGAAGGGTCTGGAAGGAAATCCATTGACCGGGATGGAGAAAAGGGCAGAAGAAGTGAGGTTAGCGATCCAGGTAACCCATCAATGGTCAAAGCTGAAGGAAAGAAGGGTGACTTTCATATAGTCCCAACTGAGTTTGTCAAAATCTTTGGAGAGATCAAGTTTAAGGACCATACCTGGAGATTTGGTGGTTTGGAGAGAGTGGATCACCTCATGCGCTAAAATGACATTGTCCAAGATCTGCCTGCCCTCCACATAACTAGATTGTTCCTGGGAGATGATAAACATAAGAATTCTCTTGAGGCGCTTGGGAATGACCTTCGTGAGGAGTTTGTAGATCAAATTGCAGAGTGTTATAGGTATGAATTGTTTCAGATGAGTGAATTTTTCCTCTTTTGGGATAAGGGTGAGGAAAGTGGCATTCAGAGCTGGTAGAACCTGTCCGGACCTCCTTGAATCCTCAATGATTTCCCAAACTTCCTCTCTAATCATATCCAAACAGTGGTGAAAGAAATCGGTTGTGAAGTCGTCGGGCCCAGGGGATTTACATACAGGTGTATCTTTGAGGGCTTGATCCACCTCTTCTTGTGTGATTGGCCGCATCAAAGCCTCGTTTTTTTCTCTGGTGACACTCTTTGGAATGTGTTGTGTGATGGTGTCTATGGATTGAGTGCGGTACATTAGAGGTTCGAATAGAAGTTTCCTGTAATAAGTGATTATCACATGTTCTATGTCTTCATGCTGTTGTAGTTATGTTCCTTGATCTGTGGAGAGGTGAGAGATGTGGTTGGTGTGTCATCCCTGAAGCATTGATCTATGGAATAAATTTGAATTCTTCTCCCCCTCTTTGAGCCACTGGATTCGTGATGTCTGTCTCCATAAGATTTCTTCCTGTGCGTGTCACTCAACAATCTGCTTATTTAGGATAGCCTCTTGTTCTTTTAGAGAGTCAACAAGGCCATGATGTCTTATTTTCTGCTGCAAGGCCTATATTTGATGGTTCAGGAGCTCTTGGGCATGGAAGATGTTCCCAAAGGTGTATTTATTCCATCTTTTTAGGCGTTGCTTGAGATTTTTTAGCTTCTGCTAGAATTTGTACATGGGAGTGCCTTTAGGAACCACAACTTCTTGCCACCATTTTTTAATGTTCGCTTGGAAATCTGGGTGAGTTAACCAAAAAAATTCAAAGCGAAAGGGCTTCTTCCTTGGCATTCCACTGATATCCATTTTGAGCAAAATTGGCCAGCGGTTCGAGACTAGTGCATCTACCACTGTGGCATGCCAAGTGGGACCTTCCATCATGAAAGGTTCAAAGATGAGGAATCTGTCGAGACGATAATCGACTTGTTAATTGCCAGATATTCTGTTTGACTAGGTAAAGGGTCCATTTATCATCTCCATGTCGATAAGGCCTAATGTATCGATGATGCCTTGGAAGTGAACGTTGTCGCTATTCAGTCTTCGAGTGCCCCCTCTTTTTTCCTCCAGGTCGTGTATCATGTTGAAATACCCCCCCAAAATCTAGCTTTGATTTCCTTTGTGATTGGCGATCCATTCCAGGTGATGGAGAAAGGATGCCTTGAATCTTTGAGTGGTCGGGCCATACACATTTTTAAAAATCTTGGTTTTTTCGATCCAATGTTCCTGTAGGAGGCTGAGATGGTCCATTTGGAGGTGAAAAATCCATCCATGAGGATGGTGGAAGGGTTCCAAAGTATGGAAATTCCCCCCGTCGTTCCAACTGCGTCGGTTTCCATGACTCTTGCTTGCTTCCAACATTTTGTGAGAATTTGGATAGCTTTGTCTACAACACATTTCGTTTCTTATAAAAAGAGAATGTTTGACTGATCTTTCATGATCCTTTCCCATAACATGCATTGCTTGCTACATCCATTGAGACCCCTAATGTTCCATGAGATCATCTTCACGATGAGGGTGAGGGATGGAGAGGGGGAAGTTGTCCGAGATCAGGTGGATCTATCCCGAGTTTACCAGGAAATGGCCTATTTCTTGGATGAGTCGTTTTTTTTCTTTTCTGCCCCTTTTCTTCTCATATTTTGTGGGTTTTTGTTGGTCTTTCAGAGGCCCCCGTTGGATTCCTAGGCCTGAGTTAGCTTTGGTCAATGCTCCCACATAAGAGTTGAGGAATACTTTGTGCACTTTGCATAATTGGTCCAGTGGGATTGTGTAAAGTTATTTTTTCCGTTAAGCCTGTTCCAGATGTACCAGGTCAATTCCTGCTAGGTCTTGGTCTTTGAGGTCAATGTCAAGGTTCCCAATGTTCATTCCTAGACTGGATGGTAGAGAGGTATCCAAGGGATTGACCAAATGAATCTGGTTCTGAGGAGGAAGATTCGTTGATTTGCCTTTGGAGTCCAAGGAGGGAGTTGATTCAGGTAGAGAAGTCGAGGGGTTGAGGTTGTCCTCTGGGATCTGTTATAGGGTGTCAAAGGAGTTTTTGATAGAGGGGCCAGTTGGGGCAGAAGGGGCCACTTTTCTTATTGGTTGTCTGCGGTTGCCAATGACTTGAGTGTAACCATCCTTGGCTTTGTCAAGAGCCGCAAGATCTTCCTTGCTAGAGATATTAAGAGGGAATTCACGGAAGAGATGGCCATGTTCGTGGCATTTCCTACATCGGAACAATATGTGCTCTTAGTCTAGGTTTTGGGACCATTCTTCATCGTGATATTCTAGAGTTATAGTGCGAGGAAGGGGTTTCGAAATATTGAGATAGACACAAATGTGGGCATAAGTGGTGTAACTTCTTTGTTTTGTGGCTTCTGAATATTTGACATAGACTCCAATCATGTTGTCGATGCCTGCTAGGATTTCCTCCAGCGAAAATTCTTGGGGTAAGGAGTAGAGCCGTAACTAGAGTGGAGCATGTGAGAAGTCCTCCTTTTCTGGACTTAACTTTTATGTCTAGAAACGAAGGAAAATCCCTACCGAGTTATAGAAGTATGGGCCTCCTTCAAATATTTTGTTGTGGTTTTCTAGATTATGTAAAATGATGGTAAAGAAGCCTTTGGATCCAAGTTGTAAATCGAAGTGACCTTTGGGTTTCCACCAGTGTTGAATCCATTTCACTAGGTCCCTTTCCGAGGGCTAAAGGCCTAGGAATTTTCCCACCAGTGCATAATCCCACATATACTATTTTTGGTCTTCTATTCTGGGTGTATTTATCATGTATTTGGGGGTTGTACGCGCCTACGGGATGTATTTTCCAGGTTCCCAAGTGCGAGCCTCTTTTGCATGGTTTGGGTCTGGATCTACTTCCATGAATTTTTCTTTTGGCAATTCTTCTTCCCACAAGATATTTCTTAGTTCGGTTGGTGGTTCGAAAGACGGTCTCTTGAAGTGCCCGTTGCCTAGATCAAGTGAGGTGACCTTGTTGTAAGAGGGGCCTTGGGGCCCCCCTTCGGCGATGGTCATGGCTGAACTAGGCCGATGACCAGAAGGTCAAAGCGAGGGCGCTAAACAAAAACCCTAGAAGCCGTCAGAGCACGTTAGGTTAGAGGGAATTTTTTTTGTGTATTTCCATTTTTATTGAACAACTAATTTAAATTTAGAAATTGCTACACACTCAAGTGTATTTATAATTTTTTTGGTGTCAAATTTTATATAAAATTCAAAATATGGATTTTACTTAGTATTCATTTCTTCTCAACTTCAATTGTTAAAATAAATTACTTTTCCTATATTTTTTTATAAGTCTTTGTTTAAGCCTAGTTTTTTACAATAAGAGACTATGCTCAAGAAGACTATTATTTTAGTTAAAATAAGACTATACCTAATAGATTTGGAGGAAATGAGAAAATTGATTATGCATAGACAAAAAATTTCAACCATGGACAATTACAAGATTTTGGTTAAAATCAACAGAAATGAGTTAAAAAAAAGGAAGAAAACATGGCACTTTTAGTGAAAAAAATTATTTGAAGAGCTAGATATTAAAGAAGATAGATGTCCAACCGAACAAAAGGCAACGATAAGTCACCTACAAGAATGTTACATGAAGGGAAAATGGAGAAAACATGCCAAAAGAAAACAACTATCCTACATAGACAACTTCAACAAACGTGAGGAGTTCAAAATGAAAAACTACTTGAACCTTAACATCTCATGACGTGCAAAATAAGTAATAGCACAACTAAGAACTAACTCATAACTATAAGTTAAATTAGAAGAAGGGAACAACCCAAAGAGTCTTAGTAGGAAAGGTTATGCCAAGTATGTGGAAATGAAGTCATGAAAACTAAACATTGTGTAACATACTTACAAATTATAGATAGATCAAATTTGCATATCAAAAATTGGAAATAGTTTCAATAATATATAATAAGAAAGTATAACAAAGTTAGCTAAAAAAACAAATGATGTAGACACAAAGCAGATGATTGAAAGTAAAGTCAATAAAGTACCTATCCCTCTATGCAAAGTGAAAGAAAAATCAAATCTGTAAAGTCAATAAAGTACCTATCCCTCTATGCAAAGTGAAAGAGACCAAATCTAATTAAATAGACTAAATCTATGATTTTAATCTTATCAATACACTACCATAATTAATTATCCTAATTTCTTAATTTAATCTCTTAAAAATAATACTTAAAAAATAAACATTATTATTTTATATAAATATTCAAATACATTAAAAATAATAATAATAAAATAAATATATTTATCTATCTAGTAAATTTTATAGAAACAAAATACATTACGCATAATAATGTAAAATGGTTATTACATTGGATTTAATATGTGTTTATACTAAGTTCCAATTAAATGTGAAAGGGTGTATGTGACTAAACATTTGAGCTGTGACCCACCAAAATCATAAATCCTATTAACTTTGACTTCAACCATATTTCTTCATCTGATTTAAATATATTGTGAACCTAACTTTATTTCTTCATTAATTTACAAAATAACTACCTAAATAATATTAAATTTCTTGGGCTCTTTACTTATTCTTATTCTTATTTTACTACCAAACTAATGATCCACATAATTAATCAATATCTTTAAGATTAATATTATAATATGATAATATGTGAATAATATTGTAATATGACAATACTGTGTATGTTTTTTTTATTTCAGCATACAATTTTTCTTTATTAGTCCTTGCCGTAGGTATATACTTATTCTTATTCTTATTTTATTACCAAACTAATGATCCACATAATTAATCAATATCTTTAAGATTAATATTATAATATGATAGTATGTGAATAATATTGTAATATGACAATATTGTGTATGTTTTTTTATTTCACCATACAATTTTTCTTTATTAGTCCTTCTCGTAGGTATAGAGGGTTTATAACGATCAATAATTTGTTGACCTAGTATTAGTTTGTTTTTTGACCATAAATATTTGCATAATATCTAATGTTGGAATTAGGGAACAAAAAATATTGATTTTTATATAATAAAAAGTACCATATATGTCATGATATGATTGGATAACAAATTGGAGGTCTTATTGCCGGCTTCGATATTCTCAATGTTTTATATGTTAGCATATCCAATTTTTTTGATCGTATAAGGTCTTTTTGAATCATATATTTTTTATGCATTGCTTGAAGGTGAATTAATACTAGCATTAGTTTGAATGTTTGTCTTAGCATTTTCTGCTAGCTAAATTTATCTCAATGTTTGATATGCTATGGTATCCAATGTTTGTCTATTTTTTATTATTATTAAGTACTTCACTTACGCAAAACATGCCACACACATTCTTTCTTAAATGTTTACACAACGTCCCTTGGACGATTCTCACAGCCTTAAATGTTTCTAACAATCTTAAATGTTTACCTAACAGGCCTTAGAGCCTTAAATGTTTACTTAACATGTATATCACAGAACAAGCTGGACATGAAAAATAAAATTAATTTGAATAATTAATTGAATAAAATTTAACAAAACATTATCACATATTAATAATGAATACTATATTTAATATTTTTTTTTTGTTTGTTAATTTGTGCAGGACCTGCGATTAACCTGTGGCTTGAGAAACCGCGACTCAGGGGCATCTAAGCCGTCAAAATCACCCGGGGATCGCACCCGGCCTGAGCCACACCAACCCTTAGCATGGTTGGATT
>ML809365.1:12928-36948 GCA_009831015.1 Picea engelmannii
AATCCAGAAGGAATGGAAGGATAAATGCCCCTTTCAACTCAACCTTCTTAGCTCTTATTCCAAAGAAGGATGGACCCCTTTCTTTTGATGATTTCAAGCCTATCTCTCTCTGCAATTGTATATACAAAATAGTGGAAAAAATCATTGCAAGACGCATAAAACCCATCCTATCAGCCTCTATATCAAAAGAAAATTTTGGATTCTTGAATGGGTGACAGATACATGAAGCTATTGGAGTGTCTCGAGAAGGATTACACCGTCTCAGATCCTCCAGGGAAAAAGGGGCCATCCTGAAGATAGATCTATCAAAAGCATTTGATCGTGTTAGTTAGTCATTTATTAGGATACTACTTACACACTTGGGGTTCAAGGTTCCCTTCATAAAATGGATCATGGCTTTCATCTCCTCAGTTTCCTTTTTTGTCCTTATAAATGGGGCAGCCTCACCCTTCCTCACTTCGCAAAGGGGCCTATGGCAGGGATGTCCCCTCTCTCCACTACTATTCTTATTGGTTGCAGAAGGCCTAAGTAGATCCATTGGAATGGCCTCCTCCTCGGGAGAATTCCAGGGAATTCAGACCTCTTCATATTTTTGTATCACCCATCTACTTTTTGTAAATGATGTGCTTTTTTTTGCAGTGGAAGACCGATGGATGCCGAAAAATTAGTTGACATGCTCAATCTATTTTGGGTTGCTACTGGGATGTTTATAAAACCACAAAAATCCTCCTCAACTCTAATTGTATTGGATGAAGGGGTAGAGGAAATTTTCAACACTCTCTTTCCTTTCCTGACTCGGGACCTCTCTCTAGGTATCAAATACTTGGGTTTTCACCTCAAGGAAAATAACTATCGAAAAGAAGACTGGCAGTGGCTCCTGGCCAAACTTGAGAAGAGGCTAAATGTATGGAAGTTTCAGTGGCTCTCCCAAGTAGGAATATTGACCCTGACTAAATCGGTTCTTGAGGCCATTCGAGTTTACTGGATGTCTCTTTCCTGGATCCCCAAATGGATTCTAGAAAAGGTCTGACGTATTTTCTTATGGTTCATATGGTCATGGTCTAAAGAACATTTCACTTTGCCATGGGAAAAATGGAAACTTTTGGCATGTTCAAAAGCCTTGGGTGGTTGGGGCTTAAATGACATTTTTATCTTCTCAAAAGCACTGGTTGCCAAGGTATGCTAGAGAATTTTAACTACTACCAGCCTATGGTCACTAGTGGTCGAACACAAGTATATTCGACCAGATTTGGTGGGATATTGGATCCAAAGGAATGATAAGTCCACACAGAATTGCTCAATTATTTAGAAAGCAGTGGTAAAATCCTTCCACGTGGTAGGTGTGGGCTTCGCATGGAAAGTAGGCAAGGGAAACCAAGTCCGCAGTGGAATGGATCCATGGCTTGGGAGTGGAAAGTCTCATATACTTCCATAGGTCCTGTTAGATCAATTACACCTTCAAGGTTTTGTCTACCTAAACCAAATTGTAGACCCAGATACCAAAAACATTTGGCAACAGGAATGGCACAGTTATGCTTCTCTTGGCTTGGATGGAGGTTTCCACATACATTGGGACAATTGTATTTTTTCTCTTCGAATGGGTCACATTAGGCTCATAGACAGGGAAGATGAACTAGTTTGGAAAAACGTTCCCCACGGTGTATACACTCCAAAATTGGGCTATATAGCATTGAATATCGACCCCCTACAAAGAGAATCGTGTTGGTGGTGGAGTAGACTTTGGAAACTTAACTCACCCCTAAGAAAAAAATATTCATGTGGTCTTCTTTATTAGACAAGTTCCCTACTTGGGAAAAGATGAGAAAACGCCAGATTGTTGGGCCAGGATGTTGTCCTCTCTACAAAGCCGAAAATGAATCCATCGCTCATATTCTCATTTTCTCCCTTTCACTATGAAAGTTTGGACTGAAAATTCCGCCCTCCTGAGACAACCTTGTGATTGGAGTGGGCCTTCTCTTGATTCGACTTGGAAACGTTGGCTACAAAACCCGGTGCACAATAATATCAAAGCATTTCCTCTACTTGTCAACTGGGGTATATGGTTGGCGAGGAATTCAACCATCTTCAAGGACAAGGCAATTGTTCCCGAAATCATTGCAACAAAAAGCCTCTCGATCCTTGAAAATCCCCCCCAAGAAGAGAACAAACCTACTATCCAAGCAACTCTGCTAGAACTCATTGACTCTTCTTTTCCATGGGCTTATTTTGATGATGCATCACAAAATCTCCTCTGTGGGGAGGGGGGGGGGGCATTGTTTTATGTTTATCTGACTCACATTATTTTAAAATAAAAATGGGGTTGGGTCAGGGTACAAATAACTATGTCAAACTCATGGCTCTACTTCTATTACTCAAATTTGCTTGTGAGCAAGGGGTACACACCATTCAACTCTTTGGTGACTCCATGAATGTCATCAACTGGTCCCGGAAAACCCAACACTGCCACAATATTCTATTACTTCCCATTTTGGAGGATATCTACATTATGCTGGACTCTTTTGACTTTTTTTCTCTACGACATGTCTACAGGAACCGGAACTCAGTAGCAGATTCTATGTCAAAGGAAGGAATCCTACTTCCCTTTGGACAATGGCATATAACAAAAATAGATGGAGATGTTACACAAGGTTTCTATCATCGACCCTTCATCGACACACCAATTCAATTTCGGCATTAAAAATTTGTTCTCTTTTAAGCATGTTCTCAAAATTTTACTTTGTATATTCCCTGCACTGAAGACATTTTTTTTTCTACTTTTGTCTAGGCACTAAACAAACTTTCTATTTTTATGCCCTATGGCCCTTTGGGGTTGGATGTTTTGTTGAACTGTAAAATTTTTGGAATGTAACTCTCTATGGGCATAAGGGGATCACTATATACGATCATGTGCAGGGATCTTGAAAGCTCTCGGACATCAGGCCTCACACTCCTTATTTCACTATATTGAATGTGCTCGCCTAACACCTACAAAAAATAATTTAATCTCTTCGGATGAATAAAATTACGCTTTTTTCTAAGGAAAAAAAAATATATTATATATTAATGAGGCAAGACATTTGATACTAAATATTATTATTCTTCATAAAAATGGAAATTTAATACTAAATCTTATTAGTCTTCATAAATGGTTTCTAGTCCTGTGCTCCGAAAATAATTGAGAATCATAGATTTTGATAACCTAATCAAGCATGCATTTGAGTATTTTTAAATTCTAATTATCCATGTGGAACATGGAATTTATACATTATTGGCATTTGAATTTTATATTCTAATGTTATCATTAAATATCATTGGCCACATAATGATTATGATATCATTATATGATAATTTTTTCTCTTTTGTATTTTCTACTCATTTATATTCATGATAATGTTTTGATCAAACGGATTTGCTTTGTATTATTTAAATACATTTAAAAAGTTTCTTCACTCTCTATAAAAAAAAAATATTTATACTTATTTATTTAATTAAATATCATAGAGTTCCTTTAAGGAGTGAACCTGAAAAAGTAAAGGCATAGGCATAGTAGGTAGTGCAATTCAAGGTAGGTAGTGCAATTCAAGGTATAGAGAAGTTCAAGTAAATTAGCACAAGAGCCATGTGCGCTTGTAAGCTCTTTAATTTCAACGTCGGTCCGTGGAAATTTGAAGGAAGCATGAATGGCGGATGAATAGTAATGGCGGCAAGCTATAGAAGGTAACCGATAGTGGTGGTAGGAGGTAACATTGGGTGGGAAACACAGTAGTCTCCCACTAAAATGGAAGTAGAGGTCAACGCCTTGATGACCTTGGAAGACAAGGTGATTTGGAAACACACTAGGCTCTTTGTCTCGAATGAGGTGCTAAGGAATGGGTCAGGCCTGGAGAGGAGAGGTTTGACAGATGGGATTCATTAAAAGACAAACAATATTTCAGGTTAGAGACAGCCCTTGGGAGGATCATTGGAGCACATTACAAGGAATCTGAGGGAAACTATCCAGACGGTCCAAATTCCAGCAATGTGAAGGGGATACAGGCAACGACTTTCTAGGGTGGCATCATAGATATCGAAGGACACAAGTTAGGAAGACAACACATCCTGCATACTAACTCACTAGAGGACAATTCTGGAGGGAAACCTTCATCGATAGCTGGGATAGGAGCCACAAAAGGTGGAAATGGGGGAACTTGGATGTTGAATGGCGAAAAAACAGAGGAAAAAACTAATAGCCACTAGAAGGCACAGAGGGCTAGTTGGTGTGAATGGAAAGGGAAGAAAATATAGAAACCAAAGAAGGTTAGACATAAAATGGTTCTAGGGGGGGATGTAGGCTTGAAGGAGGTGTGCAATCTGGAAATGTGTGCTCTAGTGGGGAGGTGCACATATAGAGTGTTGGGTCGAAAAGGTATCATGACCTGGGTGGAGAAAACCTGGAACCTGATGCTAGGGTACACCCCAGAGATGGTGATACTCATTAGGGGGTGGTTTTGTTTCATATTCAGAAATCCAGAAGACTCTATGAAATTCATACAGAACACCTAGGTTGTAAATGAAGGTATCCTCATGCTTAAAAGATGGTGATTGTGCTTTGACCCTGTGTCGGAGTATTTCCGGTATAGACATGTATGGGTGCTTCTATTGATCTTACCAATACACTTCTGGAATGAAAGTGTCGTTGCTTCCATAGGAAATGAGCTGGGGAGGTTTCTATTTGTTGAAGACTCAATCCTAAAGGGAGTCGATAGGAGGATGCGGAATATCCTGGTAGAACTAGACATCCACAATAGGTTTTTGGAAGCACTCGATATAGAGTGGAGGGGGATGATTTATAATAAAAAATTAGACTATCTGGGACTCCCTTTTTTGGTGCATTTCCTGCAGAAGAACGAGGCATATATGCAAAGATTGTCATGGATTAGTCTCGGATGAAGAATTTGAGTCATCAATGCACATGGAAGCAGTCTTCAGTGAATCTCTAAGGGAGGAACCTTTATGGAGTGGGGAAGGCACTCAGTCAGAGGAGGACTCTCCAAATACAGAAGTGATTGAATCTGTCTTAAGTAAATTAAAACTCCTCTGCCCCTCCTTTTTTTCCACCCTGTAAGCATTAGAGATTGAGCGTTTAAATCTCTTCAAAGCATCTCCCACATAGGATAATCGAGTAAATACATTCTATGAGAGTCTCTTTAGGGAGTTGGAGAAGGAAGGTATAAACGATATTATTGTTGGAAGTCCGGATATGGAATTCTCATAACAGACTAAAACAACTTCTCGGGACTGTGTCGGGAATTTGGGGGACTCCCTGGAAGAGGATGAGTTGGAAAGTGAATCATTGGTAGCGAGGGAGTGGGTTTCTTAAGAGAACTCTCAAGAAGCAATTTTGGAGACCTTCATCCCTTCTTACCGGGACTTGGCTATTAAAAAACCCTTAAAATTATATGAAGGGTGCACAATGGTACATTGTGGGAAGGAAGGAAAGTCACGAAGCGAGGATGGGCCTGAGAGGAGGAGCTCATAAAAATATCCAATGAAGGAACACTGGATGGGGGGCTTGGGGCTAGATGTATCACCCATAAAAATGAGAAGCACACGCAGAAAATATGTGGACAACAAAGGGAAATTGGACGAACAAGGAAACAACATTCCTGAACAAAGGGCTCTTAGAGGACTCAAAGCCCTAGCCAAAGCCAAATAATGAAACTCCTTTCACTAAATATAAGGGGAGTTTGAGGGGCTCCTAAAAGTGCATCCCTTCAAAGACTATTGTCATGTATTAGGCCAGATATCCTAGTTTTGCAAGAAACCATGGTGGAAGGAGTGAAAGAAAGGGCCCTAGTTATAAAACACTTTCCTGGTTGGTTTTGTTGTGCTTCTGATTTGGTGGGTCAATCTGGGGAAGTATGTGTGGCCTGGAACCCAGCTAAGATGGTCCTTCAACCTTCTGTAACATGTGCAGGTATTCTTCTCGAAGGTCAAATTCATGAGGGAAACATGATGGTCTCTCTCTTCAACTGTTATGGCTCATACACAAACATAAAATCATTATGGGATGTTGTGATAGCTAGTAATCTCTTAGCTACTAAAAATCTAATCCTTGTAGGTGACCTAAATTTTATTCTGTCCGCTTGCAAAGTTTGGGGCACAAAAGCTATATTAGACCCTTTGGCTGAGTATTTCCAAGAAAATTTTCAAAACTCGGGTCTGGTAGATATTGCGCCTTTAGAGTATGTCCCTACTTGGCCCAATGGGAGAGGAGGAACATGTAGCATAGAAAAAAAACTAGACAGAGTGTTCATGTCGAAAGATATTGTCTCATCGGTCGGGAGGTAAAAAACATGGGTAGCTTATCCTTTCTTTTCAGATCGTGCTCCTATTATGTTGCAATTTGATGATGGCCAGAGGCCGATATCTTATCCTTTCAAACTAAATCCTATTTGGATGGAAGAGAAGGGTTTTAGTGACCTAGAAGATTCAGTGTGTAAGTCCAATGAGTTCGACTCAGAACCTTCAACTATGAGAAGATCATTAGGGAAATTAAAAGTATTAAAACAAAAAGTGAGAGGATGGGTGAAAATCCAAAAGAAATTGAGATTTCGTGAGTTAGAATCTTTAGAGGAGGAACTAGAGAAATATTACTTCACAAAAACCAGTGGGAGGGCATCGTTGGACATTAATATCTACATCAAAGATATGGAAGGGAAAAGAGGAAAATTTCTCTTAGATGAAGACAAAATGTGGAGACAAAAAAGCAAGGCAATTTGGCTCCAGCAAGGTGATCGAAATACAAATTTTTTTCATCAATTTGCTAGTCACGGGAAAAAACAAAATGCAATTTGGGAGATGAAGGATGAAATAGGCTTAAGCCAGACAGGCTAGGAATCTATTGAGTCTGAAGTTGTGAGATATTTTAAAGCCTTCTATGCTGGCACAGGGCATAATACAATTGTAGATCAAATGAAAGTAGTACAACATTATCCCAACTTCTTCTCTGAGAGAGATGTACAAGAGCTTGAAAATCCTTGTTCTGTAGAAGAAATCAAATTGGTGCTAGAGATTTTTTCCAAGGACAAGAGCCCTGGACCGAACGGATGGACGGTGGGATTCTTTCTCAAGTTCTTTGATCTAATAGGGAATGATGTTCAGGAAATAGTGGAGGAATCAAGGAACTCTGGTTCGATGGTAAGATCTTTAAATTTGAATTTTATAGCTCTAATTACAAAAGTGGATAAGCCTGCAAGCTTTGGGGATTTTAGACCTATTTCCCTATGAAATATAGCCTACAAAGTTATCGTAAAACTCATAGGGATTAGATTGAATTCATTGTTGTGTAAGGCCTTATCTTCAGAGCACTTTGGGTTTTTAAAGGGAAGGCAAATATTGGATGATGTAGGTGTAGCACAAGAATGCTTACACAACATAAATTCCAAAAAATTGAAATCCCTAGTTCTAAAGTTGGACTTGCAAAAAGCATACGATTGTGTAAATTGGGATTTCCTCGGGATAGTCCTATTAAAGACTGGCATTGGACTAAAGTTAACAAATTGAATTATGAGTTGTGTAATTGCTCCATCCTTTGTGATTCTGGTAAATGGTGGACCTACATCTTTTTTCAAAAGTGGGCGCCAACGGGCTAAGATAAGGATGCCCCTTATCTTTGTTACTCTTTATTCTAGTCATGGAGGGACTCAGTCTAATGCTCAAGAAGGCTCAAGCTGAAGGAAGAATCGCAGGGGTTAAGTCTCCTCAAGTTCATTCTCCTTTTGTTTGTGGATGACGTCTTGATCATGAACAAATCCTAGGCTTCAGAATGGGAGGAGATAATTTCTATTCTTTCAGTCTTTTGCAGAGTGTTGGGGTTGGTCATAAACCCCCAAAAATATCCCATGCATTATTCATGTATCGTAGATTCTGTTATGGATACATATAAATCTCTTTTTCCTTTTAATTTCATTGGATTGGGTGCAAGGTTTCGATACTTGGGATATTAAGCCTGCAAATTATCGTGTTGAGGACTAGAGAAGGCTCCTCCAAAAAATTGAAAAAAGGATTGGCACTTGGTGTCATCGTTGGTTGGCGTTGGGAGGGAGATATGTCCTTGTTAAATAAGTATTATAAATCCTACCGGTGTACTGGCTGGCGATAGAAAACATACCAGTCACAGTACTTACCAGGATCAGAAAATTGATGTACATGTTTCTATGGTCGAATTGTGGGGAGTCAGAGTGGATCCATCTCTGTAAACGGGAGGACTTAGAAAATCCTAAAGACTATGTTGGTTGGGGTTTTAAATGCTTGACATGGTTTAGTAAAGTGTTGAATGCAAACACCCTTTTGTGTTTCTTAATGAAGGATGGCCTTTGGCACGGGGTTATCATGGATAAATACCTTCAATCCTCCTTGGTGGTGTCTTGGCTCAGAAGACCATTGATGAGATCTACAAAATCCTCAAGTTCTTCGAGGTGCCTCCTCAAATCCTACCAAGTGGTGGCACACTGGACCGCATGGAAACTAGGATCTAGAATGTTCATTCACTTAGGAGAAGACTCAATCTTGGGGTTGGGAAAAAGATTCATCGTATCCATTGGGCTCATTGACTCCTTAAGGGAGAGAATATACCATTTTATTTATCATGTTGCAGACGTGGACAAGAAAAGAACATATACAAAGCAGTGGAAAGCAGTGGGGGAGATGGGATTGGTCAAAATGGAGGCAGAAGAATGGGAGGACTTTTGTAGAGCCCTGATCCATGAAGGAATTTTCCTTTCAATTAATCTGGATGAGTTATTCTGGACAGGGAACATTTCCTCGGGGGTCAATTCAGAAAAAAAAAAAAAAAAATCTTATGACGCTATAGCAAGAAAGATATGGACATGAAGTACTTATGGAAATGGAAGTTTCCTCACAAGCTCAAACTCTTTACTTAGTTTTTGATGGAGAACAAAATCCTTAATTGGAAGAATTTTTCAAAGAAGAGGGCGTCAGGGTCCGGGAATTTGTGCCCTTTGCAAACAAAACTTAGACTCAACCCAACACTTGATGATAGATTGTAAATTTACACAACAAGTTTGGACAGAGATGTTGATATCTCTTAAGATAAACTCTGGTTGGACAGGATGGAACCTGCAAAATCTCTTTCTGGATTGGTGTCAGAAGCATCCTCTTTGGCACATGTTGTTGTCCATTTTGTGTTGGCATATCTAGCTGGAAAGAAATACAACAGTGTTTGAGATTGGAAAGACATGTATAGAATCGATAATTTACATAATTATGGGTTGGTTAGGGAGAAAAAAGAAGAAAATGCAAACTTCAAAAAAAAAAAAACTTCCTCCAAAGATTATTTTGGCAAGACCAATAGGTTGGTTTGATGGGGTAGCTCAAAGGAATGGGAAGATTAACGGAGCGGGGGGTGTAATCAGGGTAAAAAACCAAACAAAGTACAAGTGGATGTTGAACTGTGGTCCATGCACTAACACCAGAGCGAAACTTTTAGGAGTGTGGGCATTGCTCTCTTTGGCCATTCGCTTACAAATTTTTTATCTTAAGGTGGTTGGTCACTCAAAGATAGTAATAGACTGGCTGAACTGAAAAAGTGACATTCAGGTCTTGGGATTTACCTTCTCGAAAGCTTAGATATTGTCCCTCATTCCAAACTTCACGGATTTAAACCACATGCACACCTATAGATATTTCAACATGTTGATGAGCTGTCCAAACATGCTCTGGAATTACAGGAAGGAAGACTAAAATACTCTCAGATGGAGGATGGGCACGAGGGTCCACCTATGTATCTATCTTGTATTGATGATTTTCTGCAGTCTATGATATCTAGATTTTAGTATCCAGTTGGTTCTTGAATCTAGGTGATGTTGTTCGAAAAGACCAGACTTCTATATAGGCAACAGGTGAATACTTATGTTGATGGACACCAAAGAGTTTTGTCAACCCCTCATTGTTCGTCTGGAGCTGTTAAGACTAACAATAAATCTTGACCTTTTAGACATATAGCTCCAACTATATATTTTTTTATCTTTGTATAATTACTTTTCATATATATAATATATAAGTACAAGTGAAAAATACTTTTTAATCTCGATATTAAAAAAAAAATAAGATGAGTTTCTTTGTTTCCAAAAATGTTTGAAACCCTAAGCATTCTCACCAAAAGCACAAGAACATTACCACTTTGTAACGCTTCTTTTATACACCAATTATAATATTTATCACTTTATAACTCTTCCTTTATATACCAATTATAATATTTATGAAATAAATTATCGTTAATTAAATTTTAATATGTATATAAATTTTTGTTTCGAAAGTTTTTTTTTTTTTAATTATACCTTTTCAAAGTAAAATCACAATTCTTTTAACTTAACCAAATTTTAAATTTTAATGTTTATTTTTCAACCTTCATTTTCATAGCGATTATTTGAATCTCCCCCGAAAAAAAATCGTTACCAATAATGAAAAATTCAATATTATTTATGTAACTTTTCGTTTCTCGTTGCAATTTAACCTCTTACCCTAAAATTATATATATATAATATAAACGATTGAAATTTTCATTATTAATAAAGATTTTTTTCGGGGGAGATTCAAATAATCACTATAAAAATGAAGGTTGAAAAATAAACATTAAAATTTAAAATTTGGTTGGTAAGAGGTTAAATTGCAATTGGGGTAGTATCTGGTCTCATGTATGGGATTAAGGTTAGATGTTACTAGAAAACACATAACCCCACAAGAGGTAGCTTCAACGATGACTACAAGGGGATATTGACTTTCTTATGCTTAATTTCTAGGCTAAAAACACCTTTTGGTCTTGGAGTAAGACTTAAACTACTTTTGATTGGATAAGAGCTTGCCTTTCTCAAACTTAAGGAAACAAGTTAATGACCCAAGACCCATAGGCATGTGGTAGGAGTAAAAGTCTACCACCTTGCAAGCCACCAGTGGGTCATTTAAGTTATTGTGGTTTTCCTTGAATAACAATGATCAATCATCCCACACGCATGGATAACAACCAATGATAGCTATCCTCACTATCGACTAGCCACTAAGTTATGATAGGCTTTGCCACCTTTAGAAAAAGATAATTATAATCAGTTATATTTTACTAATTTGTTCATGATATTATAACGTTTATATTTTGTGTGTCATTTTTCAAAAACATAAAGAAATAAAGTATGATAAAGAGTTAGTGGTACGATGACAAGACTCAAATTTCAATTTGATTTACTCCAATGGATTTGGTCCCCTTTTCTTTACATCGCATGCTAGTTGTCTGATTGACTCTACTCTCAACCATCTGCATCTGCCTTTCATCATTTCTCAATAACCTTGTTGTACATCTCACTAGATCCCCTTGAAACAATGATTCCAAGCCTCTAATATGTAAATTTGACCTCTCATTGATTCTATATGAGTATGATGCACAATGTAAGAGGAAGTGTTTCTCAATGTCTACATGTCCATTTCCACATAGTCAACATAGCCTTTCCTCCCATGGTTCATTGAGATTTCCCATCTCTGTGTTTCACATCTCAACTTGTGTTAGTTGGTTCTTAGTTGTGTTATTACATGTTTTTCATGCCATGGAAGGTCAACCTTCAAGTAGTTTTTCACTTTGTTCTCTTGATGTTTGTTGATGTTATCTATTTAGTATTGTTTTTTTTTTCTTTCAACATCTTTGATATCTTCATGTTTGTCAAAATTGTCTATTACTATTGTTTTTTTTAATGTGTTTTCTTCATTTTATGCACGACTTTTTAGTGTCATTTTATCAATTGGGTATCATTCTTCTTCTATATCCCACTCTTCAAACCATTTTTTCCACTATCAGTTCCATGTTATCTTCCCCATTTTTAGCTCATCTTCATTGATTTTAATCAAAATCCTATAGTTGTTGATGGTTTCCATTTTATGTCTGCATAAAATTAATTTTCTTAGTGCCTCCAATTCTATTTTGTATAGTTGTCTTTTAGCAAGGGGTATAGTCTTGTTGGCTATAGTCCCTTCATGAAGAAGAGTACAATTGAACAAAAGCTTATGAGGAAATATGATGTGAATGGTCTATCCTAACATTTGAGGATGAGAATAAGTGAATAACGTGTTGTAGTGAATCTGTATTCTAAGTAGAGCCTATGTTTTGGAAGATAAATGAGATTCAATATCAATGAAGTCTCTTCATGGATAGTATGACAAGAGGTCTTAAATGGAGATAAAATGGAGAATATGTAACAACATCTAACATTGAGTATTTTTTTTTTTAATTATTTCTATCACAACTCAATGGTCAATCAGTAACGAGGAAAACCATCACTGGTTGCTAGTGACAAATGAGGGTTGACTCATCACCTCTATTTAAGGACCCCCCCACCCCCCCAACTTGAAATAACCCATTGGTGGTCTATAAGGAGACAAACTTTCACTATTGTTAGATGCCTCTGGGTCTTGGACCATTAACCTATTTCCTTGTGTCTGAAGAAGACGAGCTCTTAACCAATTATAAGTAGTTTTAGAAATCTCATAGTTTAATGCAATATGGATAACAACAACAAAAAAACACATTCACCCACCTGTGTCAGTCAAACTATTCATCTTACAGTAAGACCAAAAGGTAGTTTCAATGTAGATAACATCGACAAGAAAGACAATTTCCCTTGTAGTTATTGTCAAGGATATCTCTAGTGAAGTCATGTACTTTCTACCAGGATCTAACCTTACTTTAATACTTGAAACCATATACTACTTGTGGTTGTAGTTTAACCTCTTACCTTAAAAAACAAAATAAATTATTTAGTAAAAATAAAACACACATTTAATTTTTATAATAAATTCAAATTTCAAAAAAATATAAAATATTTAAATAACCAATAATATGTATTACAAAACTCAATGACAATAATAAATTACTTTGATACAAAATTATATAAAAAAATTAATTATAAAATATGGTGAAAAATTAATAATCTTTAAGGTCACAATATATATGATGGTTTGAAAAATCTAAAGCTTTTTACAGATGGAAAAACATGTACCATGTTAACAATATATTAATATGTATCATGTTAACGGTATATTATTTTTCATGTAAAAAAAATTAAATTATATGAGATTTATTATTACTATTATTATATATGATTTTATTTTTAAATATTAAATTATGAAAATTTATAAAAAAAAATAATAATTACACATAATTTATTATATTATTTCAAAATATTTTATAAGTTTTTATTTTAAATATATTTTTTTAATTTATATTTTTAAGAGGTTATAAGTTCAAATCTAGAGTGGGGTAGGGTATGTATACCTCTGTAGACTTTACCAGTCAAATCGTTGGGCGGAGAGGGGTCCCTTGTCCCACAAACAAGGGGGTCTCATACACTAATTTGGTGTGGCTTGGTCATGACCTTAAAAATAGATTATTATTATTATTATTATACAATTTAAAAATATAAATAAAAAAATATGATTTTGAAATAAAAATTTCCATAACCATCTCTTTAACCCTACTCCAAGGGATATTATCAAATCTTCCATGTAAACCTTTAGAGAATTGCAAGTTCCATGGATAAAGGTCTCTTTGACGGGATCAATGTTAAAGTACGATAATATTAAATGGACTCATTAATTAGATTATGAGGACATTTTTTCAAGTGTAGATTTTATTTAAGGGAATTTAAGCGAAATTTATTTAAAGAAACCTTCCAAATGGAAAAGTTTCTCTAGTTAACAAGTGCCACTGTAGTAGCAATGTCTCTGTTGCAAATGCTTGAGAATGGCATAATTCCATTAATATATGGTAAATTGTATTGACATTAATATTAATATATAGTAAATTGGAAGTTCTCAACAAAATGACCTTAAATGTAATTTGATACTTCCCAGAACAAAATGATCGTAAATATTTTATACTGTGGGTATGCATCACTGAAACAATTAATCAGATCTTTCTTTTGTAGTTTAGTCAATGCCCCTGCAATGGCTGCAATTTTCTACTAGCCCAAAATACAAATGTCATTCAAAATACAGAAGAGAAATTTTCTACCACATCCCACATATAAAAATGTCATTCAAAATACAGAAAAGAAATAAACTCAATGACCACAATGAAAAATTGAAAAGATTCTCTGTATTCTTCTTCGTTGTGATAAGAAGCATAAGCATGGTTTTATCTCATTTGTTGTTCAGTTGGTTGCTTTCAGTTTTTTATTCATCTTAACTGGTTGCAATGGTTGCAATACTGACAAAGTTGCTTTCAATTTTTTATTCAACTTAACTTTTTATCCAATACCGGGGACAAAACCTACTGAAGACAAAACCAAATGAGTGAACCAGGTTGGGCTGTGGATTTTACAATGGCTACAAAACCATAAATGGGAATATCATTCACTGTTTTAATCTGTCATTCACGATTCCATATAAAAGTATAACTACATTTAATGTATTCCCGACTTTTATCTGCACAACACGACTGCATTAAATAATGAATATTTGTGCCACCATTAGGCTTACTGGGTCACGTTTTGGACAGCATTGTCATGCCACATATCAACCAAAAGGTGGAACCATGGGCATTTCGACCACGATGTGGAGAGGATGGCGTTACCTCTTTGCATGGCGATGGTGGGAACGATGGGAGTTAGCATTTGCACTGTGATTACTTTGGCCACATTTCAAGCACAACCCTGTAGCCATACTCACACCCCATAGCCATCTGAAACTGCTTACCCCTATATAGGCATATCAAGGAACAATCAAATAGCTGGGAAAAACTTCTGATCTGAATAGGCTAGGCAACGAACCTAACCTAAGAAAACTCTGAAGACACATGTGTTTGGTCACCCATTTAGGCATGTATACACAGGGAAGGGAACCAACCTAGTACCCGTAACAAAAAATATATACCAAGAGTTAGATAGTAGATACATGGAACCCAACATCCTTTGGGAGAGGGTCGTAGGTGCTATGATTATTTGTTTGTGGGCCATTAGTAATTGTTTCCAGTAAAAATAGATAGAGATAGGATGCACTGTTGCATCTCAACTCGAATGCACATGAATTTCATTTAGTACCAAGAAGGGATGGCACTTAGGTTGGTGGAGATAGTCAATTGCTTTGATCTTGTTACTAAAAATGATGATCGCATGACTCAAAAGAATGATCCAAGTCCGGTTCAATTCCGGTTGGAAACACTTATATGTGTTATTATAGTTGGAATGAAAGGAAAGCTTATTATTTGGCTAATATTTTAACTTTTATTTTTATTTTGCAACTACAATAAATTGAAAAGACAACACTAATTGGAATTTTGTAAAAGCCATCAAAACTGTTGACATTATCAAAAGCAACAAATGCTCTGGAATTAGTACAAGTGGTCAAAGCACTGTGTTTTAATAAAGTTGTTCAAATCAATCGACACCAAAGTTCAAGTCCTTTCTCATTTAAATATGTATAGCCAAATTTTCGCAAGAAACTTTGGAAATAAAGAAAAGTCTGTGACAGATCAAAGGGAGCATTGCGCTAGATTTCCAACATATCTCATAAGTAGCGTGTTGGGGATGAAATATCTGGTATGATAATTGATAATCAAAATAGCTTTATCTGTTAAACTTACGTAAGTTCAATAAATAAGTTCATAACAATTGAGATGGTTGTTCCAAACTCTTGGCTACGAAGAATTGAAATGGCTCTCGCTCATCTTTTTGTCTATGTCTGAGTTTATTGCAGGTTAAATGAAATTACAGAGTTGGAATACTTGAGAATCAAATTTGAGGATGCAATAGGAGGGATTCATTATTAGTTGCTTTCCCAAAGGGTAAGAAACAAAATAGTGTTCTCCATTACGCCCACCCACCTGTGGAAAAAGACAGTTTACCACCCAGTTTACCCAGTAGCAAAGGCATGGGTATGGGCATCTGTAGCATCACAACCAAAGTACATACCTCCTTCATTATATATTCAACACATGAGTACATATCGGCTGCAAGGCCTGCAAATAAAGCACTCAATAAGTAACGACACAATCAAAATCAAAGACTACCACAAATCGGCCCTAGTGTTATTGAAAGCTACTCAGACACAGTGAATATATCAAAGTGTTATAGTTTTACCCCATTGCATGGACTCTTTCCATGTGCACCAAACCTGCCAACTACCAATAAAGAGTGTTCACCATAAAAGAGACCATTCATTCAATTAATGCTAAAACACGAGATCATCATCACAGGAATGCTATGTTATTCAGTGTTAATGACATCTACCACAAAAGTCTCCACTGCTCTTAACCTATGGACTAGCTTTGCTAAAACCATAGCATATAATTATTCAATGAAGTGTATTATGGTAATACATGTTCACGAATTTATCATTCCAGCCAAATAAAACTCCTATGATCTAAAGGGAAGATATGCCCAACTAATATCCCTTCACGGGCACTTGCTTTCATTGAAAATACAAAGCAAAGGACAGATACTCGTTCACTTCAATGAAACTATCCAAGTCATAATTGTCATTATAGTATCCACAAATTATAAATAATTGAACAAGTGAACCCATATGTCTTAAGGATGAACTTTCCTTTCATGTGTCTAAAGGATTGCATGCATATTATGCAACTTGTAGAAAGGTGTCGGGACTCCAAAGAGAACGCCTCGAAAAGTGAAATGTCCAATATTTATATCGTATTGACATACTTCACGGAGCCCACTGTCTTTATTTCCCACTGTCTTTATTGCTTTCTTATAGATGGATTCATTCTTTACTCCACGTGGGAAGTGCTCTCCTTCCCATATCTCGTGGGCATGGTTTCTTTGTAGCAATAGAACCTGGTGGGGGATGCACTGGTTTGGAGGGGATGCACCAGTTTCTTTTTAGCAAGAGAGCATGGCAGGGTTCGATCCCACGAACCTCTTCATTGGAGATCCTTGTGAAAAATATAGTTGAAGCAAGGTCGATGAAGCAACGAGTTTGAGCACGAGAATGAACCCATGTAAAACCAACAAATGACATATATCTTATCTAAGAGTATATTAGTTTCCCCAACTGATAGGGAAATGGGTGATGGCAAGCGTCATTAGGATGGATAGTTGCTCTGTGTTTTACTTCGTCCTTGATGCTTAAACTAGTGCTTTGAGCTCTTGACCTGGAACTTGGGGGAGATCAAATTCTCTATCCCTAGCAATGGAGGGATAGAAAAAGACAACATAAATTCAGTAGTTATAAATTTGATCAAACACACGCCCTAACGATATAATAAGGTTGTCGTTGATGGTTGTGACTGCCAACTACTACAGTGTCGTTCGAGTCTAATGATTAGGCGTGGAAATTGTTTCTAGTGCTTAAGTTTTTGGCATTGATGGACCATTTGTTGTGAGAAGTTGAGGAATATGTTTCATATTCGGTTTTAGATCATCTAGTTGCATATGCATAACACCTTATAGAGCCTCTATATCCAAAGCAATCAGCTCAGGCACAACTTTGTGTCTTGTATTATCATTTGTGGTCAATCCTTTGTGAGGTCGTGCAAAGAAAGACTCATCTTATACCAGTTTTAACAGTGAAGGTTGACCGGAAGGTATTTACGTTCGCATTTGTGTATGTGTGATTCATATGCAATCACTAACAAGGAAATATGTGATCTCACTAGTTGTTAGTGATCTCACAATTACTATTTCACTAACAAGGAAGTAATTGTGAAATAGTAATTACTATTTAATTGTTAGTGAGCAGGAAGTGTTGTGTCATGCCTTTGCATGGAAAGCACCGCCATTCAAGAACATGAAAAGTAGGAGAGGGTTCCATTTCCTGGGCAATCTCAACCACAACAATGAATGCTTCAACAAATCCCCCAATCTGCCCGGGTGGCTTTATTCAAGAGCGATCAACCAGAAGGCAATGTAGCCCACTTATTTCAGTTTGGGACCTCGTGAACCTCCCATTTTGGGTAAGATAATTCATTGATCTATTTGTTCCTATGGCCAGGCTATGCTCCCTGAAACCAGTGAGAACTAAGCTTTTTTCTTTTAGTTTCACTTGGTCTTTCTTGTTAGGATGTGCTTTATAAATTTTCAAATTAGATAAGTAGATAGACAGAAGGGTGTGTATATAGACAATATATTTTCCTTTTACCAACTCATCTTCCTTTGTTTATTTAGTATTTTGAACTATAAATAAAATCAATTTGCTATGGGTTTAACTTGATTTCAGGCTCGGTCATGCCCTCAATCAATCTTTTCGCTCCTTTTCCTTTAGAGATTGAAGGAGTTGTGGAGTAGCCGGCCCAGTGAGTCTTGCCATGCATAATGCAATGTGTCCATTTGATTAACCAAATCCCACCACCACGATTTTTGTCCTAATAATTTATGTTGAGTCGTTGAGTTTCTGCCATACCAACCACTAGGCAGAGGACATGCTTTCTCAGGGGTAGAGGATGCTAGTGTTGGGAAGTTAACCAATAACGATGTAGCTATCTATTTTCTTACAGATGCGATTATGGTGTTTATTAATACCATAAATTCATTTAAGCATGTACCTTTCTTATATTTATTTATTATTATTTATTCATTGTATTTCTACAACTTCATCCACCAAAACTTCAAAATGGTGTCAGTAAAGAGGAAACAAAATAAGACGCAGAAAATGAAGGTCCAAGTAAACATAGAGTTTATTTATGGTGCGAACAATGTTGTTGAGCAGACTGGATGGCTCGATGCCCACGGCAGAGACACAAGAGAACTGTTATCTTGAAATTAAATAAGCCATACGTGCACCATTCTCAATATTGAGAGAAGGTCAACTTGTGGTTGCCCATGTCCTATTTTAAAAAGTTTGTTGTGATTTTGGCTTGGATCAATACAAAGAAGATCTGTATATTTATGTTTATCATGAAATGTCATTTATAGCATACTAGGCCATGATCTTGATCTTATGACACTTAGTTTTTTGGGACAACATATAAACTTGAAGATGATTCATGTTTCCTTATACTGTGTGTATAATTAATTTGACATGATTTTTCTTATCTCAGTTTGAAAATATATTCCTTGTGTGTACACTATTATGGGTTCATAATACTAGTACCAAAATCTAAGTTTGACAGCCATTGGATGAATAATGGGGGTTAGCCAGAGGAAATGTTATAAACATTATATTCACTATTGTCCTTTATTATCCCCTCATACAATGAAATCAATTATGATATCTATATAACAGTTTTTAGTTAGGAATTATTTATTATCACTATCCATTATTTTATGATAAATCGGTGTAAGATGTAAGGATGTAAGCCACAATAGATTGTTTGTACCTTAACTGCAGATCTAGGATGTCCAGCCTTCCAGCAACATCTTCAACCGCTTCATACCATGAACGATGCATTTTCATCCCACGAACTATGTATCTTCAGCTAACCAGTGATGTGGTGATGTATTGTATATGTAGATCACAAATATATGCAGAACGGTGATATTGTGGTGATGTTGAGAACGGTGATGTTGTGATGTATTGTATAATGACAAATAAACTATGTATCTTCAGCTAACCCGTGATGTGGTGATGTATTGTATGTGCAGATCACAAATATATGCACAATGGTGATGTATTGTATAATCACAAATATATGTAGAAGCACCCTATGGCGATGGAGAAAGGCATATGCAGAAGCACCTTATGGCGGTGGAAAATGGTGCACCTTATGGTGATGGAAAATGGTGCACCTTGTGTTGTCAAAATACAATGGTGGTAGAGTGTTGTCAATACTCACCTCATGATGGAGAAAGTGGAGAAAGGCGGCATATGCAGAAGCACTAAACTTAAGTTATATGTAACATTACAATAAATGCATTGTGTGAGCCTCTTTAAAGATTTATAATAGACCAAAAACTTAGCTTTATCTGTCTTATCTAAGATGAGCTCCGCAATAATACTTTGAACTTGTTAGCCAATAGTATATTTAATAAAATAAATTTAAATATTATAAAAGAAAACTCTTTTTTTTCCTATGTAAAAGTTTGGAAAGTAGAAAAAAATTTGTAGTCAAACTCAAACTAATTGAGAGTCAATGTTGTATCGAATGTTAGAGTCCCTACTTGCCTTCGGCGGGGACTAATAAGTGGAAAACAAGAAACATAATGGGTGGCCACAGTCAAAGACAAATTTCGAAGGGAAGGATGTAAAGGCATTTAAGTTTAAAGCTCTTGTGAAAGGACTTGTCACAATCTTTGAGAGTGTGTTAGTGAAAAAAAATATAAACACAGTAAGGAGTCCTTCAATGATTGTTTCTTTGGGATGAAGATCAGGAGGTGCTAATCAAACAATTCAGTGAATGAAAGGGTTTAAATATGTCCAATCCAAATAATGCAGTGTACATAACAATGTTTGACTATTGATCACATAATGTAGTGTATATAACAATGTTTGAGTTTTTATTGATCACAAATTAATCGATAAAATGTATAGAAATAAGGAAGAGAAAAAGTGAAAAATGATACTCTTTCAATTTATGATATCCTCGGCCATAAAATTAAGAACGTTGCTATCCCCAAATGATTTATAATCTAATCTTATAGCAAAAAAATCCATGTTTTTTTTTATCACAAATCTGATAAGAATTTAACCTAAACTTCAAGCATGAGCATAGTTCCACCTTGATCCAAGTTTTGCACATGATGGAACAATGTTTTTATTGATTTTTCCTTATTCTAAATCAATAGTAAATAATCATGGCTCTTTTGGGGATTACAGATCGATTGCTCTTTGTAATTTATGTTGCAAGTTTATTTCAAAGATTATTGCAAATAGGCTTAAGCATATTCTATCTCGGTCGTTGTCGGAGGAACAGTTGGGATTCCTCAAAGGTAGACAGATCTTGGATGCAATTGGCACGGCACAGGAATGTCTGCATAGTATTAAAGTAAAAAAATCAAAAGTTATTATTTTAAAGTTAGATTTGAAGAAAGCTTATGATTGTATAAACTGGGATTTCCTGCACTTGACACTTATCCAATCGGGTTTCAGTATTCCCTTCACAAATTGGATTTTAAGTTGTGTAACTAGTGCAAACTTTGCATTTATGATCAATTGGGAGACCTCTCAAATGTTTAAGAGTGGGAGAGGACTTAGACAAGGTTGTCAGTTATCTCCTTTGTTATTCATACTTGTAATGGAAGGTCTTAGCTTGCTGCTAAAATAGGGAAAGGAAGAAGGGAAGTTATCTGGGTTAAGGTTCCAAGGTTAGTTAAGATCTTACATTTGTTCTTTGTGGATAATGTGTTATTTTTGACAAAGGCCTCAGTTGAGGAGTGGTTAGAGATAAACATTTTACTATTATCTTTCTGTAGGGCCTTTGGATTGTTGATTAATTGGTCTAAATCTATCTTTTACTATGTTGGAGTCTTTGGAGAGAATTTAGAGAATTTAAAGGATTTGTTTCCCCATAGCTTCGAGGAACTTGCTAAAGGTTTTCAGTACCTTGGATATTTTCTAAAGGCCGATGCTTATAAACTTGTGGACTAGAGATGGCTCCTCAAAAAAATAGAAGAAAGGATTGGGTTGTGGTGTAACAGATGGTTGTCTCTAGGGGGATGGTACACACTAGTTAAATCGATGCTAGAAGTTCAACCTGTGTATTGGATGGCTTTGGCGGTTATACCTGCTTCCATTTTGCAAAAAAAAAAGAGAATGATGTTTAGCTTTCTGTGGTCGGGTGATGTGGGAAAGAAGCACCTTCATCTGTGTAGTTGGGATTATATTGCAAAGCCAAATAATTTGAGAGGTTGGGGTATCTGAAACATCTTCCTATTCAATAGTGCCTTGGCCGCAAATTCCTTGTGGCATGTTTTAATGAAGCAAGGTGATAAAGGACATGTATATTCTTCATTTCTTTGTAGTCACTTGGCTAAGGTCAGCATCAACTACAGCTCTGTCTGCTTCGCAAACTTGGAGAAATTTGTTAAAATTATTGCACTTGATTACGCATTGGCTTAGCTAGAGACCGGGTTCGGGTCACTTGGTGCAAATTGGACTAGACAGTATTATGGGCCTAGGGGAGGCTTCTTTCTTTTCAAGTCAACTCTTATCTGAATTAAAAAGAAAAAATGTGGTATATCTTTATCAGGCTTTGGGAGCGAGCAGGTCGGGTTTACCTCCTGATTATTGGAAAAATAGTGAAGAGCTTGGACTAATTGGGATCCTAGCAGAGGAATGGGAAGCATTCTACAAGAACCTGAGTGGAGTGGGGATACAGTTACAAAATAATGAAGACGTGCTCATTTGGACTGAACGCGACAGTTCAGGATGCATAAATGTAAAAAATATTTATCTAGCCCTTGAAAAGAAAAATTGGCCAATTGGTATTGGGGGATGGAGAAGACACATGTGGAAGTGGGATCTGGCACAAAAGATAAAACTCTTTACTTGGTTATTTGTGTAGAGTATAATTCTTACTTGGGACACTCTATAAAGAAAGGGATGGCAAGGACCAAATATCTGTCACGTGTGTTCCAAAGAGGCCAAATCTGTGTTCCACCTATTTGTCTCTTGCAGTTTCTGTTGGGAGGTGTGGAACAAGATTTTTAAAGACTTTGGTATTATGACAGCATGGGAAGGAAGTACTTTATGTGGATGCTTTGAGAATTGGCATAAAAAGGATGTCTTTACATAACACTCCCACCTATTATATGTTGGTTTGTATGGTTGGAGAGAAAAAAATTTATCTTCGAGGGAAGCAAACCATCAAATTTCTTTGTTGTTACAAAAGTTAAATCCCTTCTTCCCTCTGTGCCTTTGGTGAAGAAAGTAAAAACCCACATTTTCCAGAACCCTTGTTTTATTACTCCTATAGTGTGCTAGTTCGATGGGGCTGCGCACTTAAGCGATCTTAGGTGTGGGGTAGGGGGCCTTATAAAGACTAGTGAAAACTCAGTCTATAAGTGGACTTTCAATTGTGGCCAGGGGACAAATATGAGGGAAGAATTGTTGGGAGCATGGGCGACTCTTTGTTTAGCGGAGCGCTTGAATTTTGATGTAATCCAGGTAATTGGTGATTCAAAGATCATTATTGAGTGGTTGAAGGATAGAGGCAAGCTTCAAATCGCTTTTTTGATGGGATGGATGGACATAATTAAATTGCTTAGAAACTCATTTAGAGGGATTCACTTCACTCATGTCTACAGGGAGCTAAATTTGGAAGCAAATTTTCTTTCAAAAAAGGCACTATCAAAGACTGAAGGCAAACTTGAATACAACCGGTGAGTTGATGGAAATGAGGGGCCCACTCTCGCCATCAATATTTTTTAACAAAGTCTGTCTTTTTTTGTTTTCACAATTTCTGGCGATCCTGGAGACAATCCCAAGATAAAATGGTTTCATTGTCGTTGGTTGGCAACTTAACTCTTTTTTGGAGTTTTTTTGTTGATTGGGTCTTAAACTTTTGACAGACTCCGTTGTCTCAGGATTCTTGGGTTGATATTTTTTGTGTTTTCCACATTCTAGAGAAGTTGCTTCTCTTAGTAATTTCCTTTTTGTAAGGGCTTTGGTATATGATGAAAAAGTGAGGCAGGTTTGTCAATCAAAAACTTTGACGAAGTTGATGTAAAGTGCACTTATTTATATTTACTACTATAAAAAGTAATTTTTCTGTGAAAAAAAATCAATCCATATTATCAAAAATCAATTAAAATACATGAATAATGAGAACTCTAACATTTTGTGTCCTCAAATTTTGGTAATTAAAGGGAAATTTTTTACAAGATTAAATGATTCTAAATGTGACCTTCTACAAACAAAGTTTATAGTTAAATATTTAAACTTAAATAAATGAGTAAAAATTGAATGTCAACCTTAAATTTGAGCCTATAGGGGTTATATTAAATATTAGACTCCAAGTGGGGATAAAAGTCATTAATGTGGCTTTATGTAACCTTTATCCGGTGTCAAAATGTTTTCTCGGTGCATAGAGGAGCTCTACGTTGTGTTGTGAAGGTTTGCCAATGTGAAATGTAGAATATAGATGAGAC